>JANHGB010091779.1:0-20800 GCA_026283785.1 Coracopsis vasa
GGCTCCAGCTCACGTCCAACCTCTAAGGAGATTACTCGTGCCCCTCTTTCCCACTTACGAAGTGAATGGTGTCCCCATGCAGGACGCCGCTGGACGGTGGCACGAGCATCCTAAGATGCAAGTTCTCCCCGCCCATCCTGGCCTTCGCGTGAATGCGATGGAACTAGCCGGGCTGGACGGGGAGAGCTACGTCGGGCGATCGCCGCTCGAGCCCCAGGTTTTCACACTCAAGCTCGTGGTCAACTCGGTTGATGAGTCCGGGGTTAGGCCCCGGACCACGGGCCAGCAGTTGGCTCAGATGCAGCGGAACATGGATGCCCTGTACCGGGCTTTCCAACTGCCGCGCATGACGGGCAATGGCCTGGCCCGCATTACAATGCGGCTCAGTGCCACAGAGTCTCGGTTCGCTGATGCGCTGCTGATTGGCAGTGTGGACGTGGACCGCGAGCCCTGGCTCGACTACGCAGAGGTTTCCTTCGTGTTCCGCATTCCTAGCGGTAAGTGGCGTGGGCTCGAGACCTCCCAGCGCATCGTCACCACCGATAGCCCGTTTGGTCACCGGGGAATGGTGCCGGGTCTTAAGTGGTCCACGGCACCTATCAACGACGCTTATATCACCATCAGCGGTTCGTTCGACTGGATGCAGATTATGAACGAGTTTACCGAGGGGTTCCGCTACGACCACCACATTGACGTTGGCCAAGCGGTCACTATCAACACTCGCACCTGGAAGGCCACGGACCCTTATCCGATGACGTCGGGTGCTGACTTTGCAACAGTTCCCCGGGCTGGCGACTTCCACTACTGCCCCTATCTCTCGCAGGTGGGTGAGGCAACTGGTTCTGCTTTGATCCTGTGGCCCAAGGACGAGGGGGCCACTATCTATGCACACGGAGATGGGCGAACCGCTGGCTCCACTTACTGTTACGTCGACACACGGGAGGCATTTATCTGATGTTCGACATCAAACTTGTGGCTTACGAGCCATTCGGAGATCGCATTGGCGAACTCCCCCAGCCGCTTTCCATTGAGGTTGGCGACCCACTGTCCGACATGCCGTCCATGCGCCTGAAGTACAGCCGCGACGCCATTGGTGCCGACCTGCTGAACAAGGACATCGAGGTCGCCGTAGAGGTGTACGACCCCAACACCCGGAAGTGGAGTGAGCCGCCCAATGGCCGCTTCCTGCGCGTGCGTGTTGAGGGCGACACCCTGGACCCCATCGACGGTCTTCAGTACATGTTCCCCGGCTACTCGTGGCTGCTGACACGCATGCGGATCTACCCGCTCTCAGCCACCTTTGTACAGGGGCAGGTGCAGGATGCTTCCCAGCGTGAGAAGGCTTCCCTGGCGGCGCTGAATGCTGCCGAGGACAACGTTCTCCGGGCGCTGGGCATGAAGCTGGACACGCGAGTGGAGTTCGAGAAGGGCTACCCCGACAGCCAGAAGTCCGTGTGGATTGACATCTCGGACCTGAAGAAGCCCGTCGTCAAGATCTACAAGGACAATGAATGGAAGACTGGCAATGCTGCTTCCCAGCGCGCCGCCGTAAACGCGGTGAACAAGTGGGTTGAGCATCAGCAGTCGCAAGGCCAGCTCAAGGACGTGCAGGACCGCTCGCGCCTGACGAAGCGTTCCTTCGTGGGACGCCACGCTGGGTCCGTGTTTGCCGAGCTGCTGGGTGAAGCCAAGCAGCGTGGGCGCTTGTCCGGGATGACCTACAAGTTCACCACCACGCATGACTCCGCAGGCAAGCCTTGGCCTTCGCAGACCGGCATGGTCCAGGTGAACACGGGCACGGACCTTGGGGCACTGCTGACCACCTTCGTAGAGGGCGGGCAGTTGGACTTCCGTACCCAGGGCCGAGAGCTTCAGGTGTACGTCCAAGACACGGTGATGAACCGCGCCCCGCAGGAAGATGTAATCCTGCGCTATGGGCTCCAGATTGACGAGGCCCCTGACCGCTCCACGCTCGAGGGCCTGGCGGGCGAGGTCTTGTTCATGGGCGATGACGGGCTGATGTTCACCCGCTCCAACCCCGAGGCCATGCGCCCCTGGGGTGTGTGGGAGTCGTCCGCATCGCAGTCCGGCATTAAATCTGAAGCCGCTGGCCAGGTGTACGCCAAGGCCGCATTGGCGGAAGCTGCGGGTCGTCGCATTGAGCGGACCCGTGGGCTCCAGTTCCATGACGGCATCACGGAACCCTTGCCCTACGTTCACTACCTCCCTGGCGACTACATCTTCGCCCCTGGCACGAATGGCAAGTCTGAGCGCCAGCGGGTCCAGCAGATCACGCTGACTAAGGATGGCACCAAGGGTTCAGTTTCGGGCAACCTGGTCTTGAATGACAGGTTCCTTGAGCATGAGATTCGCACGGCACGTCGAGTCCAGGCTGTGACCAATGGTTCCTCCATTGGCGGCACGGGCTCTATGCCCGAGCAGGAGCAGTACGTGGACCTGCGTACCCCGAATCCCCCGCGTTATGTACACGGCGAGGGCGAGGGCGAGTACGTCAAGAACCTGGGCTTCAAGGCGTTCATCAATGCCGAGTGGTACTGGGACGGTAACGCCACCAATGGCACAAGCATGGCGGATGGGCTGTCGAGCTACGAGGTCCAGTACCGCCCGATCCGTGAGGGAACGCTGGGCAACCAGAGCAATGCGATGGCATGGCTCAAGGCCCCTAGTGCTGGTGGGGACGACCCCACGGTTTCCTTCGGCCCAGTGGACGGCTGGGATGCTCGACTCAACTCTACGGTTACCTATGAGCTGCGCGTTCGCGCCGTGGCTCAAAATGGCAAGGTGTCTGCCTGGTCTCGCGCGGCAGCGATCAAGGTCTCCGGCGATGCTATCCCGCCCACTCCCCCGTCTCGTCCGTCAGTTCGCGCTGAGGGGTCCGTGATTTGGGTCGAATGGGATGGCAAGATGGACTCCGGTGGCCAGCCGCCTGCGGACTTCTTTTCCATCCAGATCCATGAAGCAAAGGTTCCTGAAGGTACGCCGACAGAGGACGACGACTCCATTGCTGACAGCCACCTTGACGCGCTGTCCTACAGCTTGGTGGAATCTACGCCGCTGACTGACACTGGCTCTGCGCCAGTCTTTGACCGCGAGTACGGCGTGAACTACGCATACAAATTCACGGCCACTGACTTCTTTGGCAACAGGTCTGAGATGTCGCCCGCCTCCGGTTCTGTGCATACAGTACCCCTGGTTGATGACACCTTTCTCCAGGAACAGCTCAAGCGCGCCCGCGAAGAGTCGGAGCGCCAGCAAGCTGAGCTGCAAAAGAAACTGGAGGAAGCCAACGCTGCGATCGTTGCTGGTAGCGAGCGTCTTGATGGCGTCGTTGACTCGGTAACCCATGCGGAGGAAGCGGCACTGGCGTCTGACAAGAAAGCCACTGACGCACTGAGCAAGGCCGGTGCGGCACAGGTTTCCGCGAGCGGCAAGACTACGATCACCCGCGCCCTGGAGCCGCGTACCACCCAGCCTGGCACGGCAGTGGGAGACACCCACTTCACCATGTCCTCGATGGGCGGCGGCGGACAAGTGCTCCGCCAGCAGCGCTGGGATGGCAAGACGTGGCAGGACGAGTCCTTGTCGCATCAGGTGATCGCGTCCCTGGATCTCGGGAAAGCCACTGTCGGTGAGCTTGATGGTGGTCGCATCGCTGCACGGTCGCTGACGGCTGACCGACTGTCTGTTGGGGTTGCGGGCAATCTCATTATTGACCCGAATTTCAATAACCCTACGATCTCCGCTTGGCGCGCCAGTGGTCGTTGGCAGTACGTGAGTGAGGGCGCGGAGACGCATTTCGCTTCGATTGCGGATGGCACGCTGTCCAACATGTCACTGTCTGGCGATGGTTCGCTCCAGCCTAATTTGCCGGTTACTTCGGGAACCAGTTACGCCTTGACGCTTGACATGGTTGGCTCGTTGCAGATTTACCTCAAGATCAAGTATGCCAATGGTTCCGTGCAGACGCAGGGAACGTCGTTGCAGAGTTCTGGTGCTGTTGATTCGCGGCGCAAAGTTACTTTTGTCGTGGAGCCTGACGCCTACACGCATTCGGCATCCGAGGGCACCCTTCCGATGGGCATTCTGATCTTCTTGCGCCAGCCTGCCAATGCACCTCTAGGCAGCGCGACGAGGGTATACAACGCTAAGTTCGCGCCCCGCACATCCACGGTGCTGATCGAGGACGGGGCGATCACCGGCGACAAGGTGGACGCTCAGTCTGTTGCCGCCGCTACTGGTAAGTTCCTGAGCCTGGATGTTGGGCAGCTCACCACGACTGGTACGGCGAACATCAACGAGGCTGTGGTCAACAACTTGTGGGCCAAGAAGGTCGCCACCGAGAAGGTGTATGCCAATGAGGTGACTATTGGGCGTGGGCCAAACCTCATGCCCAATGGCATGGGTGAAAAGGCCGACGAGGCACCGTGGTGTCGCACAGGCAAGGGCGCGACCAGGGGGGTAACGGTTACCCCAATAGCGGACACCAAGCTGCCCGCACTACCCGGCGCTTCTTACGTGTTTGCCCTGGATGATTACACGACCCACCCGCGCGAATGGGGGAAAGTTTCCCCAATTCGTGTAGTGGGGGGCAAGCGTTACGTCCTTCGATACCACATCGCCAGTGTGGCCGGGCAAGATGTTTCCCTGGGTGCCAGCGCGGGGTTTTACTCTTCGGCATATTGGGTCAATGACACACAGAACCTCATGGGCACTATGGTTAGCTACGGGACCCCCCTGGTTCCAGTTGAGGATCAAAGCGTTGAGTTGGGCCTATCGAAACGTGTTTTGAGTGGCGCACTCAACGACGGGTGGGTCATGTGTGAAGTCTCGTTCACCGCCCCGCCTGGCGCCGCATACATGGTTTTCGACATGACGGCTTGGGCTGGCCCCAAGGTCAAAAAGGCCACGGGGAGCACCACCGTTGACGACCCCAAGGGGATTTACATTGGTGGCATTGAAATGCGTGAGGCCAATGCGGGCAACCTCATCGTTGATGGCTCCATTACAACTCAGCATCTCAATGCTGAAACGCTGGACATCACCAAGGTTCTGAAAGCCAACAGCATTGAGGCCCAGTACCTCAAGGTTGACCAGATCAAGGATGCCGTTCGCATCGACTCGGACATCTTTAATGGTCGCTTGTACAAGGGTGCCATCTTCCAGGGCGGTCAGTTCCGCACCCATGACAGCATTGACAAGGGTGTTGCGCTCTTTGCTTCCGGCATGCGTGTCACCAACCCCCGCAGCGGTGTGCGCACCTTCGACATTAACGCTGCCACGGGTGACGTAACCATCGTGGGTGAGTTCAGCACGGCCCCGGAGGGCCAGGCTGGCATCAAGATGCTTAACTCCGCATCATCCTGGAACAACTCAGACCTTGGCATTTGGTTCACGCTTGATGGCAACGCTTATGGCTGGGGCACTGGGGAGTCAACAACGGTACAAGAACGCTCGGTTGCTGGGATTTTCCTCACCCCGGACTCCAAGGACATTTACTGGAATACACTACGCCTGCGGGGCCGTGGCCGAATGGGTGACATTATGGCATACGGTGGATTAAATATTCAGCCGAACGCCAATCATGGAAAGCGATTCCCCTTCCTGTTTTTGCAAGGGTCGTCTCGTCAGGACATTGTTTCCAGCCACGAGTTGATAATTAGTGCTGGGTCGCCAGGATACCAAACGGCTGGCAAGACGGCTGATGGTCCCGGTGACTTGCTAATGTGGACGGGCTCTGGCGGTTCCAAGTTTGTCGTGAATGCTGGCGGCACTGTGGATATTAACGCTGGTACTGCAATGGGCCTGATGGTCGGTAAGGACAGCGGGATCTACCTCAAATCCAAGGGGTTTAATCGATACGCCAAGGCGTCCTCCAAGGGCAATGTGCTCCGCATGGCTGCCGACGGTTGCATTATTGAAGACCTTTCGTCCCGCGAGGGGAAGGCTGACATTCAGCCTGCTGCTCCAGACGAGCGCGTCTTTGGAATCCAGCCCGTGACTTACGTGGAAAAGGCGCTGGAGAATGAGCACGAAGAGCTTGACCAGTGCCCTCGTCCCATGACCTTGCAACAGGACATGGCGATACGCGCTATCGAGTGTGGCCCTGACCGCATGTACTCTGCCATTGCCGAGGAAGTCCATGATCTCGGGCTCACGGACCTGGTGAACTACGACCTGGACGACAAGCCGTCGTCGCTGCGCCTGGAGCTGGTGGGGTTGAAGCTGCTCCCCTTCGTCAAGGAACTGTGGGAGTTCAAGAAGAAGTATGAGCCCGTGATCCAAAAGCTCGCTTCTTAGTAAACGTTTCTAGAACAAGGTGCCCTGGATGGCTAATCACCCAGGGCACCTTGTTCTATTCAAGAAAGGCATTGTAACAATGCAGGAAAATCAGAACGCACAGACCATGAGCCCGGAGCAGGGTGTCATTGAGATTCTGGCTGCACGCATTGGTGAACTGGAGAAGGAGAACGCACGCCTTCAGATCGCCGCCATGCTCAAGGAGCAGGAGAATGCACAGCTTAAGGGCGATACCACGTCTGCGACCCCCGAGTGATGAACCGCCCATTCATTGAGAACAAGCGCAAGCAGTTCTTGACGGTGGGTGGGCTGGGCTATGCGGCGATTGGCTTCTCCTATGTCGTGGAGTCCACGCCCGGAAGGCGTGCCGCATTTGAATGGCTGCCCCTGCCCTGGACGCCTGACGCTTTGGGGTGGACTTGGGTTGTTGGCGGTCTCATGTCGGTAGTCATTGCTCTGTGCTTCTCGCGTCTCCGTTCAGCGCAGTCGGTTGCCTTTACCCTGCTGGCCATCTGCCCTGCCGCTTGGGCCGGGGTGTTTATTGGGGCAACCTTCACGGGGAGTTATCCGCCAGGGTGGGTTAGTTCCATTCTCTACCTGGTGCTCACGACCTGGACTCTTATTGTCGCGGGGTGGGATAACCCGAGACAGAATGGCCCGGACACTCAGCCATTGCCCGTGACTCCCCGTCCTGATGGAAAGGATGGGTCAGTTGAATGATGTGCTAGTCGCTTTGATCTCCGCCGCTGGCGGTGTGCTCATTGCCATTATCGGCATTTATGCGGCGAGGCAATCCAGTCAGGCCAAGAAGCGCGAAGACATATTGCAGGCCACGCGAACCCGCGAAGAGGGTATCTGGAACCGCATTGAGGCTGATCGCGCCAAGCTGGAAAGTCGCATTGAGACGCTGGAGGACCGTGTAAAGCGAGCCGAGCAGCGCGCCGACGCCGCCGAGGATAGGGCGATTCGGGCCGAGCGGGAGCGCGATCGTAAGGACGATGAAATCCGCGACTTGAATCATGTCATTGACGCCTTCATCCAGGATCGCATGGACCTAGACGTTTGGGTTACGGATGGTGGTCAGCCCCCCATGCCTGGCGCTCACTGGCGCGTGGTGCAGTTGATCGAGAATCGCACTAAACAAGAAAGGAGTGACGAATGAGTAGACGCCCAGTGCCAAGCTCATGCCCTGTGACACAGAGCTACTGGGGTACGTACAGCACCCAGTTTTCTGGTGGCGAGTATCACGGGGCAACGGACTACGGGTGCCCCCGAGGTACACCAATCATCGCCATTGATGACGGTGTAGTGGAGTTCGCAGACCAGAGCTGGAACCTGCCCGGTGGCCCCAACGATTGGGAGTCCCGCTGGTATCAGATCAAAGCCCCTGTTGGTGATACCACCAAGGGTGGTGGCCGCATGGTGGTCTATGTCAACAGCGCCGGGTCCGCAATCATCAATGCCCACCTGGATAAGATCGCCGTGAAGCGTGGCCAGCGCGTCAAGGCTGGTGACGTGATCGGCTATGCGGGTGATAGCGGTAATGCCCAGGGTGTTCACCTGCATATCTCACTGATGCCCGCGAACCCGAACCGCAACAACGGTGCCTATGGTGCTATCGACCTCGAGCCGTTCCTGGATGAACCGTACAAGGTCAACTCGGTGACGGTGAACAAGGAACCGGCTCAGAAAGCAAGTGATATGAGCAAGAGCTACAAGCTGGAAACGAAGTGGACCACCGGGTTCCAGGTTTCCCGCTCCTTCTACGGATACCCGGACAAGCCCACGGGCATTACCATTCACCACTGGGGCAGCTTGGGCCAGAAGTTCGAGGACGTGTGCAACTTCCTGTGCGACACTACCAGCCCTGCACGTGTGGCCAACCCTACGAGTGCTCACTATGTGCTCCAGGACGCCCGCATTGCCTGCCTGGCCTCCCCGAATGTGGCGACGTACCACGCAGGCTCTGCTGCTGGCAACGGGTCCACAGTAGGCATTGAGTGCCGCCCTGAGATGAGCAAGGGTGACGTGGATACGTTGGTGCAGTTGGTGTACGAGCTGGAGAAGACCTACGGGTCGCTGGACATCTACTTCCACCAGGAGTGGTTTGCCACCTCCTGCCCCGGCAAGTACGTCGGCATTCGCAACGACATCGTTCAGCGCGTCAATGAGATGCACCGCAACGGTGGTCGCGATCCCAAGCTGACCGTGGCCACGGCCGCATCCAAGCCTGCATCCAAGCCCGCAACGAAGCCGACTGGCCCGAGCCTTACTGCTGCCGACAAGCAGTTGGTCACGGACATCAACGGAAACAAGCGCACGCTGAATGCGGTCCTTGGCTTCCGGTTTGACAAGTATGAGAAGAACATCAAGGAGACCGAGGCGCTGAAGAAGCAGGTCGCGGCCCTGACTAAGAAGATTGGAGCCTGAGCATGGCGAACAACCCCGTCCAGATTCAGAACGAGACTCGCATTGGTAACGGCAAGGCGCTGGGCAACACTGGCCAGAAGGCCACCATTGGTGCCTTTGGTGGTGGTGCTGTCGCCACGGTGCTGGCGTACCTGCTGGTGAAGACCGGGTTCGAGAGCGACCCCGCTACCGCCGCTGGCATTGGTGGCGCTTTGGCCACGATTATCGCCCCGATTGTCACGGCCATCTTTGCCAAGCTGGCCCCGTCTTCCGGTGGTGTGATCCGCGAGGTTGTCACGCACACGGAGCGCCCTGTCGCTGAGCCCGAGGGTGAAGCAGTTGATGGTGTCCCGCTGGATGCCCCGGTCGCTGAGGCCCCGGCGAATGGGCTTGAGGGCGTTGAGCCGCAGGTTGCTGGTGCCCCGGCATCCGTGGCCCCGCGTCATCGGGCACTCGAGGACTCTCAGTCCTGAAACACAGAAATCCCCTATGCCAAGGAAGTCGCAATGACTCCCGGCATAGGGGATTTTTTTTATGCTATTTCAGCACGGCCTTTTCGCGCTTTTTGCGCTTACGCCATTCGCGCTGTCGCTCTAGGCGGCAAGGGCGACATATCCATGCTTCATACTCACCTCGCATCGGCAGGTAATATCCGTCGCTGTGCCCGTGAATCTTGCATCCACGCCGAGGTGCACGCTTCTCCCTGCCTAAATTCTCTTTATGCGTTATGAGTTCGAGGTGGTCCGTGTTCACGCAGGCTCGATTGTGGCAAAGATGATTGACGACTAACCCCTCAGGGATATGACCCTTTAGGGTTAGCCATGTGAAACGGTGCGCTCCCGACATGATAGCACCCTCTCGGCTGGGCACCGTCAGCTTGGTGTACCCAGTTTTTTGGCGATACAGGTCTAGTTCGATGCACCCAGTTTCCGTTGTGTAGCTTTTAGTAATAAGAATTTTGACGACTCGACTTTTTGATATATAGTCAAGTTCGTGTATCCATTGAGCCATGTAAAGTTCGTCTCCTTGATGCAAAGAAGCCCCCACCCCCAATTGGCGATTAGGGGTGGGGGCTTTCCCCAATTCACATGCTACTCAGCGTGCATGTTCGCGGCTCATGCAGGTCTAGGCGGATGCCACGGCCCACAGATGAACGATCCACCAGATCAGAGCGGCCAGCACCGCCAGGTCCACGAGCCCGCCAAGGGCGATGAGGCCAGCGACCATGAAGCCAAAGCGGTCACGCTCCAGGATGCCATCGGCCACGGCGGCGAGGATGCCCAGAACAGCCCAGATGAGGATGGCCACCAGCGCGGGGGCGAGGATCAGTCCGAGAACAGAGATACAGATTGCGAGTGCCATTAGGAATCCACCTTTTCAAGTTCAACGAGCAGCGGGGTTACGGTATCACGATTGACACCCTGGTTCAAGCTGTGCGCCATAGCGTCGATCGCCCGATCAAGCGTCTTGCGCTCGCTGGAAGCGTTGGGCAACTGCTCGCCCTGCACGTACACGCGGAACAGGAGTTCCTGCCGCTCAGGGCTAAGGGTCTCGTAGGCCGCTTGAACATCAAGCCTGATGTCCCAGTCCCGGTTGGGGTCCAGGCTCCACGCCCCCGTCTCCAGTGCGACGCGCACAATCTCCGGGGTGTAGATGAACTGGCCACTGAAGTAGGCATAGTCCACGCGCTCTCGAGCCAGGAAGTATCGCATAGTCTTACTGGCGGTGGCGTATACCAGCGGCTCTGCGCCATCCTCGTGTAGCTGCTGCCAGTGACGCAGAAGGTAGGTCCATGCCTCTTGGGCCAAGTCATCGGCATCGACGAATGCGGCCCCCTTGAGTGCATTGCGGGCGGCCTTGTTTACCACGGGAGTGTATCGCAGCACGAAGTCCAGTGCGGACTCGACGGGTGTATTGTCTTCAAGCGAGTCCTCGATGGCTCGCTGGTCCTGCTCACTGGTCATTGTGGAATTCCTCTTCATTCTGCCCAGTTGACATTGCGTAGGGGCGCTCGAGTTCAGGCAGGTTGGACAGTATGATGGGTCCGTAGAGTTCGACCAGCCTACGGTCCTCTTCATCTTTGAGTGGATACAGGTCAAGGCGTTTACTCGCGGCATGTACTGCGGCTTCGGGTATAGACCGAAAGTCCTTGTCGCGTGTTTTGCCATTCAGCCGCCAAGTCGCACGCCATTTTCCATCTGGCCGAGAATGCACACCCCGATAACCAGTCTTATTGGTAGCGATGTTGATCTGACGGCGGGCGTTGTTCTCACTTACCGCAACCTGGCGAAGATGCTCCAACTTGAGGCATCTCCGGTTACAGCAGATATGGTCTATAACCATGTCTGCACCAAGCTGGCCATTCACAAGCTCCCACGCAACACGATGTACCCGTCGCGTTTTGCCATTCACTTTTATACGCCCATAGCCGTCATGCACCAAGGCTCCTGTCCACACCACACAGTTCCCCTCTGGAGCGCTGTGCGCTTTGATCCTTTCTTCAATTGTCGCACCCCGCATGGGCATTACTCGCCCCCTGTCTCCGACCGCAGCCGGTTGATGTTTCCAATGCGCTCACCCTCGATGGTAAAGGTTACCATGCCAGGATCGCCGGTCTGCCCGGTCTGCGACTTCCACCACACGGACTCCGCCTCGGAAGCGGGCACCATGATCCAGGTGGACCCGGATTCCTCGGCCATTTCCATATGATGGCCGTGCCCCGTAAGCAATAGGGTTGCTTGGCCTTCGGGCATGCCAGAGAACCTGTGCCCTCGCCACCAATTGAACACCGACTGGCGTCCGTTGCTGGCTTTGAAGAACTTGTGGCCATGCGAATGGGCTACTACAAGTCCTGCCAATGGGACAGTAACATTGCCCTCGTCCTTGCCGGGGACAACGATCTGCACGTGGCCATAGCGCTCGGGGTTCATGGCGATGGCCTCATTGAGTGCCACCAGGATCTCGATGCCAAAGTCGTCATCATCCCTGGTGGTCACCGGCTGCCGCATTGCCTGCCCGTGGTTCGAGGCCACGGTGACAAAGGTGATGCGTCCAGCGCCAGCATCTACGAACTGGTCCAGCACCCACAGGTACAAGCGTCGCATGAGTCGCATCTGCTCGGTGATCGTGAGCGTAGTGCGCCAGGCATTGCGTCCGCCCTGGGACACGAAGCCCTCCACTGCATCGCCCAGTGCCGCTAGGTGAACAGTACTCATGCCGCTCTTCTTGTACTGCTGAACGGCCTGGTTGATGCAGGACTTGAAGCGGGGAATCCAGTCGCTTGCGTCGGACTCCAGCTTACCGGCCTGCTCGTCACCCCAGGCCACCACAAACACGCTGTCCAGGTCCGAGGCGCTACGCCACTGCGGAGCTGGCGGCTCCTGCCGCTCGACCACGGCGATCAGCTCATCCATGTCCACCGGGGCGCGGCGCTCCACAACCTCGAGCCGCACGGACTGCATGTCCTGGATGATGGTCTCATCATCAACCCGTCGCATGGCCTGCCAGTCGCTCTTGCGAATGCCGGTGCCAGGCTTAAGCATGAACTTCTTGGGATCAAACCCGGCTGCCTCGAGGTATTCATCCGTAGCGCCGATAGCCCCGTCAATCAAGCCTGTCTGAATGACGCGCTCGCCATTGGACTTGATTTCCTCAGTCGCTCGAGGCTGCCGGGTCGTCTGCTTGCCATCCGGCGCAATGAATGTCGGTGTTGCCAGTAGGTCGCTAAAGCTCATTCGTCCTCGCTCTCATAGTCGTCCACCATCTCTAGCATCCTGCGAATCGCGTCAGAAAGTTCGCGCACGGTATCAGGGGACATGTGCAGGACAGCCACCGTGCCACTTCCGTCAACGGCGGTAAGTTGGAACGGGTGCGTTGACACCTGTGCATCCTCGAGCGACACCTCGAGCATGTATGATCCCGGCCCTGCTGAATTGAAGTGGCGAACAACATTCTCGAATGCAATCACGACTGAGCCTCCACAAGCTCTTCCTCCAGGCGGCCAACCTCGTTCTCCAGGCTCACCACCTCGTTCTCCATCGCATCGCGCTCGGAGTAGGCCGTATCCAGGTCCACCTCCAGGTCTGCGACCTGTGACTTCAGGGAGTCAACCTCTTCTCCTAGCTCCTTGATGTCGAACTGCTGGGCCTCGATGATGTTTAGCGCTGCGCCCAGCTCACGCTCCAGGGGTGACCCCTCTTCGGCGACCTCATAGGCGTCGCAGATGTTTCCCAGGTTGATTCCGTTCACTTGCTTCCTTCTTCCTTGAACTTGGGTCGGCAATGACTGGCGGTGCTTTCAGATGAACTCACACCAGTTCTTCTGTGCCCCCGTTGAACTTAGGGTCATGGGCGAATGAACGAAGCACGCGCCGCAGGTTCTCGAACTCTTCCTTGTCGAGCACAATGGATTCATCCTGAATGGTCAGCTCTACAGCCCCATTGGCGGGGTGATATTTCGCATCCATTGCAACCGCCTCAAACGAAAACCAAGAATCCAGCGAGTACCGCCTCTTGGCGACGTGATAAACGTGCGAGGTGTCCACTGTATCAAGCGGGTCGATCCGCTTCTCCGGCTCCTGCTGCTTTTCTTCGTTCATGGTTTCTGCGTACTCCTTGCGCTCATTCTTCTTGCTCCAGGTGAGCCAGTTCATGCTTTCCCCTCTTTCATCTTGCGCCGATAATGCCGGACACGCGAGCCGGTGACTTCCTCAAACCCCATGCTCTGAAACACCTCAGCAATCTGAGTGCTGGTGTACTGGTTGGTCTCGAGCACACGCAACGCGCTCTGGTGCTCCACGGGGGAGTGCTCCTTCAGTGCATCCAGCGCTTCTTCGATATGGTCCACGCGCCCCTTGGGGGCGAGGTCAATAAAACTTGCGCTCACGCGTCAGTCACTCCCAGTTCCAGCAGCATGTTCTCTACCTGCACCAGCTCAAAGGGGCTCAGTTCGTTGTCGCCCCGGTCACGATCAATCTCCCGGTCTTCGCCAAGGTTGCCCGCATAAAGATTGGACTCATGCACGTTTGCATCAACCTCTTCCGGCGTTGCTGACTTGACGAATGCAACCGAGCATGCGGTCTCACCCACGGAGGCTAGGTTGCGCAGGGTGCCAACCTCATTCAAGAAGCGAACGTCGGGGATCACCAGTCGCGCCAGCTTGCCTTCGGCGCTGGCATCATCCAGCACATTCAGCACACGCGAGTACATCACGGCGGCCCAGTAATCGGGGTCGATGTTCTCTCGAATTACCTCCGTGCCAAACACTCGTAGCAGTCGGCGGTACTCGGGATACAGGGTCTTCAGCTCATACTCATGGAACTGGCCCGCCTCATCAACAAAGTCCTTGAGATGCACGGGGTAGGAGATGGTTTCTGTCTCGTCGTTCCAGTCCTCATCCACCCCGACGATGGGGTTCAGGATCATGAGCAGCCGCTTCAGCTCATCAGCAAATGACACGACAGTGAAGCCGTGCTCGTCCCGCAGGTAGTTGGCGACAGTGGTCTTGCCAGCCCCGTCAAAGCCGGTGAGTCCGATAATGCAGTTCTTCATTGCTCGTTCCTTCCAATGTTCCGATTCATAACACAGATGATGGCGTAGGCGCTGCCGGTGAGTATCAGGCTGTATGCCGTTAGCATCCCGTCACCACACTTCAGCGCCTCGTAAGCCACCAAGAAGCACCCTAGCATGACAAGGAGAGCCAGTGCGGAAACCGCATGCTGGCAGAACCCTTGAGTCACTTGGCCTCCGTCGCAGGCGTTGCGTTGCAGGGAGGGTAGTCATGCCAGCGCCCGATCGCAGCGTCCAGGGCGGCGCGGATCGCGTGCTGGTGTTGCAGCCCCACGCTGTCGATGAACGTGTCCCCGCTCATGCCGAGGGGGATGGACGAGACCTGCGCGGTCGCGGCTCCGAACGCACGCTTGGCCCGTTTCACCATGTCGTCGTTCATGGTGGTCAGTGCCCGTAGCTGTTCCACCTCCGCGAGCATGACCGGAAAGTGCTCGCGTGCGCACGCCGCTAGAAAATGCGGGTCCATGTTCCACATGCTTTCAACCAATTCACGGATCGCGTCGAGTCGTTCCTGGGTCATGGGGGCGTTAGTGTTCATGCTTCCTCCTGCTCGCAGGCTTCAACCGCAGCGTAATACTCAGACGCCTTGATCTCCTGCCAGCGATCTACACCGTCGTATAGCTCTCTGGACTCGGGCGTAAATCCAATGCCCGAGTAGGCCACGCCATCCACAACGAAGGTGGTCCCACCACCAAAATACCCATCGCCGTACAAAGTTCCCGGACGCCCAGGGACAGTCTCGGCTTTCCATGATGCCACCTTCCGGTATTCCTCCATGAATGGGTTGGTTTTGTACGGGCGCACAGGGGCTTTGGTCCACCGGCCGGGAAGGTTCGCGCCCGCGACCTGTGACTTGTGGAACCCTTTGAACCTGAGGCAATCATTCTCCCACCCCACAATTCCAAGTGTCAGGTCTTCCGCTGGCTTCCCAGTGAACTCTGATGCCCACTCAAACAAGCGCTCTTTCCAAGCGCGGCGTGACTCATCGTTACGCTCCACAATGGCCACCACTTCGGGGTCCGTGGACTTCATATACTGATAGACGGTGCTCATGCTTCCTCCTGCTCGTAAGGGTTAGCGGGCTGATGTATAACCCCGTATGACAGATTGAGCATGGTGGCGATACTCCCAGATTCACGACCGGCGTCCCAGGCGCGGGCCATATCCTCACGGGTGTACGTGGGTTCGGTCATTTCAATCTCGCTTTCGGTGGCGCTCATGCGTCCTCCAGCTCTCGGTTGTTGAGTTCGTGCGCCCAGTCCAGCCCAGCGGCCAAGGCTTCGGCGTGCGTCGGAAAAGCACTGGTGGCATTGAAGCGAAGCACGATCCTCCCGCCATCCGGCCATACCCCCATAATCCAATTCCGGCTACCAAAGCACCAATTGCTTTTCCACACGTGGACTCGGTACTTCGGGCGGCTCATGCTTTCACTCCGTTCTCGAGCCCCACCAGGCGGCGAATACCCTCCGCCCCCTGCTCCATGTACAAGCCATTGATGTCTTGGCCATCCGGCAGCGCGAGCACTCGAGCGCCGGGCACCTTGCGAGCAACTTTAGCGGAGAACTCTTCGCCAGCGTCATCCCCATCTCCGGCAATGTACACCCGCTGGTATCCGTCAAACAAGTAGGAATGGTGATCCTGCCAGGTATTGGCGCCAGGAAACCCCACCGCTGGATACCCGCACTGAACAAGCGTCATTGCGTCGCAGTTGCCCGTGATGGTAACGCACCCGTTCTGACGAACCAGGAAGTATCCGCTTGGCACTTGAACGCAGTACACCAACCCAGAAAAGGGCACTCGTCGCTCGTGGCCGCGAAGGGATTTCCAACTGGTTGCCCGATGTCCATGCAGCACAGACACCTTGTACCACTCGCCGTATGCATTGGAGCGAGCCATAATGGTGCTCACTCGACCTGCCGTGTGGGCAAGAGTCTGCATCCACTCCGCATTGGCGAGATGCTTGCTGGAGTATTCATGTTGATTTCGATTCGGCACAGAATTGCCGTCCCACTCAACCATCTCCCGAAGGCAGAACTCCCGCTCATCCAAGCTCATTTTGGCAAGCAGATCATGCGGAAGCATTCGCCCCATCCACTCAATCTCTTCGGTGCTACTGAAGCAGATTGACTGGCACCCACCCTTGATTCGCTCAGACGAATAGGGAATGTCAAGTCGATCAAGAATCTGAGTGAGGCGAAGGATCTTCCGCACCTTCGTGAACCCGAAGACGTAGTAATGCTTGCCAGCCGCTTTGCGGCGACGCCCCACAGGCTCACCCCCCTTGGGAGAACGCACTGAGGCATCCGCGCTAATGGCAAGCATTAGGGCTAGGTGGTCTTCACTCAGTCCAGTGCCATCACCATCGAGCGTCCCGACTCGCGGGATCTGGCGAGAGGCGGGTGCGCCTTCATCTGCCCGAAACTTGTCAAGCTGTCCGCCTACCGTCAGTCCCGGCATCCCGTGCCCTGGGGTGGTCAGGGAGTAGTAGCGACGTGCGTTCGCATACTCAATGAGATCCCCTTCGTAATGTTTCTCAACATAGGCTGCCGGGTTGACAAACGTCAGCTTACCGCTCGCCTCGTACTGAGCAACGGGCACCCCCTTATCGAGAGCGTCCATGCGAGTCCACCCTTGAGGGGTGAAAACTTCAGCGGAGCCAGGCAAACACTCCCCTTCGGCCACCATGACGTAATCCAGCGGCTCGGATAGCTGAGCCACATTGTAGACGCTAATCTGCGAGCCTGTAGGTTGCAGGTATTTGGGGCCACCCTGACCCGGTGCCGCCCGAAAGCGGAGCACGGTTACCCCACGCAAGTTCATGTGTGGAATGCAGATGCGGTACTGGAACTTGCGGTCCTGGGGGTCAGGATTTACCACTGCGCCGAGTCGAAAATGCTTGATGGTCTCCAGCGACAGGCCGCGATCCTCCATCAGATACTTGAGGTACGGCTCACCGCCCGCCCCATGTAGCTGCGACTCATACATCTGGCATCGCCGCTCGTTATTGTCGTAATCTTCCTGGGGAAGCAGTGCAGTCATAGAACCCTTCGTCGCTTTCGTCGTGTGGCCTTGGGCCGGGAGGCCGGTGCGCCAGGGCTGGAATCCCCTAGACGCACCGGCTTATATCGCCTGGGCTGGTTGGCAGTAGCGGCCCCCATGTCCTCACCAGTGATCTGCTCAATGAAAGCCAGGGCCTCCTTGTACTCAAGGCCCTCCTGCTGTTTCACGAGCGAGATAACGTCGCCCTGAGCCGGGCACGCCTGACACTTGAATGCTTCCACGTCTCCATTCGAGCAATACCGGGCGCTGGCGTGCTTCTCGAGGTGAAAGGGACACTTGATTGAGCGCCAGCCAATCGTTTCCGGCAGGTCGTCAGCGCCATAGTGGGCCAGGACTTCTCGAATGGACGCCGCCACTACGCCTCCATGCAGGGAAAGTCGTCAGCCAAGAAGGGGCCGTTGTCTCGCTGGTAGCGCCACTCGGACATCAGGATCTCCATAAGCTCAGCCTTGGCGAAGTAGCGAACGCCAGGCTCTATCCCACTTGCAGCCGGATAGAGCGCCATGAGAAGGCGATCCGCCAGGTCCGTAGTGATTGTGAGCTGCGCGTTCTCTTCCATGCCTACCCTCAATTCTTCTCGCGCAGTGCAGCCTGAAGCCGCTCGCCCGCAATGCGCTTTTGCTCTTCAGTCATAACCCGCTTGCGCTTGCCCCCAGTTGCAGGGTTCCAGTCGTCAGCGGGGACGGTGAACACCGCGTACTCGGTGTTGCCGATCATCTCCGAGTGAACCTCGGTGAACGCCGGGTGCTTGCGAAGCTTGGTGATGTGCTTGCGCTGAGATGAGCTGATGGTTACCAGCTCATCTGCCGCAGTTCCGACGGCCACGGTTTCTCGTTCCGCTGCGATCACCAGTTGCCCCTCACTGTGCGGCACGCATCAACGCGAACAGGCTCATACACGACTTCGATCTCCACCCCGGCCAGTGCCGCGCGGTCAACAAGCTCGGCCCATCCCTGGTACGAGAGCATGGGAATCCCGTTGATATGCGGGATGCGGCTGTCGAGGCGATGCCAGGGCATATGGTCATAGTACCCGGTGTTCTGGTAATCCACCGTACCAAGTCGCACAATGGAGTTTTCTCCCGGCTCGGGCGGCAGCGGCGCTTCTTCCAGCACCTCAAACTCTGTGCTACTGCGGTAGCAATGAAGCTCCCCCGGGCTCCCATTGTTATCCGCATAGACGGTCCAGCTTGAGATGCCGCCCTGCTCTGGCGTCTGAAGCTCAAACACGGTCAGCTCGCTACGCCACCCAGCCCGCTCATGGGCCACTCGCATACCCTTGCGGAGTTCCGAAACCTTAACCTTGCGTCCCATACTGCCTTCTCCCTCGCGTGCGTTGTCCTGCGTGCCGATCAGATTTGCCATGCTGTCTTGATCCTTTCCTTGTGTGCCTGAACCCCGTCAAGCTTGAGTCGCCCCAAGCGGTAGTCATCCTCGATCTCCAGCACGGAGGCCATGATGGCCAGCCCATACTGACGCAGGTAGTAGGCGTCCACCTGGTTGTCATCCTTATTGTCCGTGCCCGTATCGACCTGGAATCGCTCGCGCATCTGCGCCTTGTTCGCATTGCCTCTGTCTGTGGCAAACTTCTTCAACGTCGCCGGGGCAATAGACAGCACGAGCACATCTTCATCAGCCAGGACTAGGCGAATAACACCTTGTGCCTGCCCCGTCTTGCCAGCGGACATGGCGTTCACTGGCAGGTCTTCCAGGATGGCGAGCACGGGCCAGGCTTCCCCACCCATGCGGTCCACCTCGTCATAAACCCCCGCATGCAGATCAATTAGGCGCTTGTCACCCTGCGCTGCTTTGGTCTTGATGGTCTTCAACCTCCCATCGTAACAAGCAAGGCCGGTGCCGCTGAGGCTCGGGTCCACCCCAAGAACACTGTACTCAAACTCGATCATGCGTTCTCCTTATCCGATGAAGCTCATCTTTGACAGGTCCGCCATAAGCGGGTAATACATGTTGCCTGACGGATCACCCTTGCCTCCGCGCGCTTTAACGACAGAAGCGTTGATAAGCAGCCCGTTCTGCATCTCTCTTCGCCACAGCGTGAGGATCAGGCTCGGCGTCTTGGATACCTTTCCTCTAATGCCGGACAACGGGAGTTGCGAATACCCGTCCTCCAAGTCACCCCGTACGTGGTGTAACGCAATTACCGCAGCGTTGGTGTCCTTGGCAATGTCGTGAAGAAATACGCTGGCATCCTCCAGCGCCCTGAACTCATCTTCACCATTGCCCAGCTCCAAGTTCTTCAGGTTATCCATGACGATGACCTCTGGGTACCGCCCATACAATTCCGCATAAGCCTCAAGCTGCCCGGTAACGTAAAGGTCATCGGGGTCTGACCGGAAGTCGGTCATAATGTGCCTGGTTGCTGAGTCAACGACCTTATTGAGCCGTGCGGCACCATCGGTCTCGACCTCTCGTTCAATGTCGTCGATGGTTCGCCCAGTCTCAATAGCTGCCGCTCGAGTAAACAAATCCCACGGTGACGAATCGGCGCAGAAATAAAACACGCTGTTCTTATTCCCCCTGTCGTCACCGCGTTGAAGAATTGACTGTGTAACCGCGCTCTTTGCCCCGCCTGGAGCGGCTGCAATTAGAGTCAACTGCCCCTTGCGGATGAACGTGCCCCCTGCCTTCATATTCTTGAAAGGCGTGAGGATTGGTTCGCCAGCGGCCTTGTTCTTTGCCCTTGCCTGTGTAATCCGCTGCAAGTTCTAGTCTCCATTCATTATATTGTGTGGGATGCGCGTCACGCACTCGCAAGTCACCCAAGTTGTTTTCGATTTATACAAAATGGACGAGTCCTACAGGGATTCCACTCCCCAATTGACGCACACCCCACACGTTCCGCCAGTCGTCATTGGCGGTTGCGATAGGCTCCTACTATCCCGGTGCCACGCGGGACTTACAGCCGTAGCCTATCGCATAGGTGCGAAGAACACCGCCTCCCCGCTAGTAAGGCGGGGGTCGTCGGGATCGCTAGTCTTGGGCAGGCTCAGGTCCACCTTGAGACTCGGGTGTACGTAGGCCGGAGTCGGCTTTCCGTCCATCTGAATCGTGCGGAACCATGCAGGCTTGCCGTTGATGACCGGCGCTCCAGGGACGATGCTCGCCCAGTCGGGCAGGGGTTCCTCAATCCCTGCATCGACTGGACCCTGCTGGGGCGGCTTATTGCCAGCCGCCCCAGCTTCCTGGTTCGCTTCCTTAGGCACTGACTCAATGAGTTCAGCACCAAGGTTCCTCCCCAGTGACTCCTGGACCTCGGTGCCCTTGAGCACCCGTCCCAGTGTCACCGGAATCTCAGAAAGTTCTACTGCCGTAAGGTCAGCAAGCACTTCTGCGGTCGTAGCACCGGACACTTCCAGTCGTGCTACGGGTCCAAGCGGTACTACGACAGAGATCATTGGATCACACGCTCCAGGGATCGTTGGAAGC
>JANHGB010091790.1:0-60961 GCA_026283785.1 Coracopsis vasa
GATCTGTCAGGTGTCCTGTCTCTGCTTCCTCCCGGCTTCCCCTCCTCCCTGGCAGAGCATGAGACTCAGAAAGTCCTGGTCAGAGTAAACATTACTGAGCAGCAACTAAAACTGTTGGTGTCATCAGCATTGTTCCCAGGCTGAAAGTCAGAAACACAGCACTGCACCAGCTACTAAGAAGGAGAAAAAATGACTGCTACTGCTGAACCCAGGACAACCTCCAGGGATGGTGGCTCTTCCACTTCCCCGAGCAGCCTCTTCCAAGGCTTGACAACCCTTTCAGTGAAGATATTTTTCCTAATATCCAACCTAAACCTCCCCTGATGCAACTTGAGGGCCATCTCCTCTTGTCCTATTTTCACTTGTTACCTCAGAGAAGAGTTAGACAGCCATGTCGCTACTCCAGTTGTGTCAGTCATCCCACCATGTTTCCGTGATAGCAGCTATGTCACTGTTTTCCTGCTGTACAATGGCTTCCAGGTCCTCCTGTTGCATGTGCTTGTGTAGATCACTTCTATTACTATTGATACCACTGCCTTTCTGGGAGAAGAAGCCCTAATTCCTACATGACCATTCCCAGGCACTACTGTAGTTTCTGACAAATCAACAACCCTTGCAACTCTGCAGCTTCATGGGTCTCCATCCCCTACCTCCACTGAGGCAGCAGACCCATGGACCTTGCTAGACCACCATCCCTCAGACACTGGCATGCTGTCCCCAGGCTTGGCTTTAGCAAGCCTGGTTTTACTCCTTTTGCCTTTCAAATCTACCTTGAAGCTCTTTCAGTGAGCTCTGCTAACTTCTGTGCAAAGATCCTTTCCCCGCTTTGAGACAAGGGTACCTCACCTGTCATAAGCAGGTCTGGTGTCATGCACACTGGCCCATGAGCAAACCTCCAAATTCTGCCAGTGACATCACGCTTCAAGACAGGTATTGATCTTTCTCATCGTTCCCTGGAACTGGAAGGCTAGAGGAGAAGATGGTACCTCTTCTTTATTTCTGAAGGTGTTTTGGGGCCTAAATCAATGATATTTGCAGAGTGATTTTGATCCTCCTTTGAAAGAATGATGCTTTTCTCCTTAGTGAGAGCAAAGTTTGAGAGAATGCTTTGAGAGAATTGTGACAGTTGCTCTCCTACCAAGGACGCAGCCAAGCCTAGCGCAGAGCACTACTACTTGCATTGTTAAAACACTTTTCATTGTTACACTTAGTGAATCACAATTCTGCTTTGTGCTTCTTTCTGCAGGAGCACTGGCATAATTTGAAGCAACAGCTATTTTAATGGGATGTAATGAGCAATTAATGAGCAAAATAATATCTGTGGTGTTCATGTTAACAGCATGTCATTGCTCCTTTTTTCCTGTTCTCATAATCTTCTTTAGCATCTGACCTATAATCATGTTTCATTTCAGGCTTATCTACAGTACTATTACTTTAGGCAAGGTCTTATCATCCCTTTTGGCATAGAGAAAATTGATAGCATGAAAATTACATGAAAAGAAAATAATGTGCTTTTCTTCACATAACTGATTTCGCTCACTCTCTACCTGTATTAGCGATGACATCCTTAACTACTTGCAGTCTCCTTTTCCTCAGAGTAGTGTTGTTTATAAATCAAATATTTCCTTGCAAGCTGCAGCATATCCTGAATTCTGCAGTAAGATGTGCTAATGTCTTGAACTTTTTTGAACCCATTGAACCATAGTTCTAAACCTTTTTAATGTCCTGTTGGATTTTTTAGCATATTTCATAGGAGCCTATGTTCCAATGCAGCTTTGAGAATCCTCTTTCTAGAGAGCCCTGCCAGGATGTAATCACAAAAAGGAGGCAGCCTGGGTCCAGCTCCATTCCTTGTCTGCATGGTGGCTGCTTCTTCATACTGGGTTTTGGGCAAAGGAAAAGGCATTTGCCTGTTTTTACATGGAATAATGGTCAAAACAGTCTTTTCCGTCACCAGAAAATTCTGAAGAGAAAAAACAGAAGCTGGGAAGGAATGTTTCAAATGTAACTTTGTTTAAGTAATTCAGGATTCTCAGGGCTATTTATTCTTGTTCTGTAAATGGTGTTTGTCTTGAGAACTCAGGGGAAGCAGCTGATTTTGCTTTAGCCTCAAGGTGTATTAAGGATGGTATTCAAGAGCAGTTACTGCACTGGAAATAGGGAAGTAACAAACCACAACTTATTCCAGATTTTTATATTTTTTTGAACTATTATTTCTACAACACCAGGAATTTGTTTTTAACAGGGAGAAAACTATATTCAGCCATGAACTTTAATACTCCTGAGAATTCTAGTTTAGTAAAAGATGTAAAAGTTAGTTCATTATGATTAGATACTCCCTACTTCTGTGCCCCAGGACAATAACGTGATACCTTTTTCATAGGCTTTCTGGGGAGGAAACAATACAGTGAAATGTAAATGTAGTTTTTCCATAGTGATGATGGATGTCAACAGACTCAAATATTAATGCTGAGTATTCCACCAGGACACTGTTATACCACTAAAATTGTAATTTATCCATAACACCTAGGAAAAAATCTTTGAAAATCAACTCAGACAGATGAGCTCTTCTTTTCCTCAAAATGTAGCACAGGTGTGATGAAAAGCATGGCCGAAGTTCTTGCAGCATAATATGGATGCCCCTTTTCAGGTGCATCATCATGGGATTGTGTAAGTGTGAAGGTAAGGAGGTGGCTGAAGTTTTGGACAGATGGAGAGGTGGAGGTTGAGTCGTAAACCTGGAGACAGTTGCATTGTGGCAGCTGCTTATGAAAGATCAGGCCATAGTTTTTGAAAGCTTGGGAAGCTTGTAGGCTGACCATGGAAAGGCAGGGACGTGCAAGTGGGAGGAATACTATTTGTCCTTTATCCAGAGGAAAGTTTGCTGTCATTTAGGTAAGTTTGTGTTTTTCTTGCTCTCATTGTAACTGTGTGGTTTTGCTTGTAGTTTAATTGAGTGTGTCTCAGAAGAGCTGGAAACTTCTGAGCCTGAGAAACAGCTATTCTTTGGGAACAGACTTGGCCAAACCTGTGTTTGATTTTCTGGCATGGTGGGAGAACACTGAAAGGATTGGTGGGGAGGGAGCAGCAGGCTGTGCAGATTTACCTGAACTGGTTTTAACCTGAAGGATCTGGTTTGTATTAAGTGCTGCTGTAGCAGAACATGTGAGCAATTGGAATTAATAAGTCTGAGTCCCTCTACCCACATATTCTAAGGCTTTAAACCACATGCTACCATGTCTCTTTTTAGCACACCAAAGTTTAGTTTTATTGTTTGTTTCATGCTTTTTGTGCTTAGCATATGCCTTTGTCAATCCTCCCCAATAATTACAGAAAACTATGCTGTTCTGCTTTGCTCTTTCAGTTTTGCTATTATGGAAGGTGAAGCAGTGAAAGAGATTTCAGGAAAAGATCTGTGGCAGTTCAAGCCATTCAGCATCTGATTTGCCTGCTCCAATTTTTCATTTTGGAGTGCCCTGGAAAACTCTGGTGTGCTTCCTTGCAGAAGCAGGCATATCTTATTGTGAACCAATCTGTTTTCAGTAAAATTCCTCTTTCTGTCCTGGTAAAATTTTCCCACTCTGATCTATGGAGCTGAATTGCTGATTTGATAAACTGTGATGAAAAAGTAATTTGTCTATCTGAAGCAAAGGTTAACTGTCTGCCAGATTTCACTGTTCAAAACAACTGAGAACAAACTAGAGAAAAATGAGTTAGAGGCAAATTGAAAACTGATAAAGCATCTTTTCTTCGCATTAGTCATAAGGCTTAAGTGGGTTTGCTAAGTGTGAGTTGCTTCCTTCTCAGGTGAGGTGAAATCTGAATGCACAGATTCAAATCAAGAGTGATCTCTTAGTAGCAATGCTAAAAAGAAGAGTGCAGAATTGATATTTCTTCCTGAACCTTATGCAAATTGAGAGCTCCTCCATTTTGCCTTGCATGGTGCATTGCACGTGGGAATTGAAAGGGCTGCAGAAGTGAAATCCCCCTGGCTCTCAATGGACTTCTCTGCCTGCATGACTTAGGGCAGGTCATGCAGGTGCCCTAGCTCAGTCTCCTGAAGCAGTAAAACAACAGCAGGATGTCCTGTGCTCCCAGTCGTTGCCCTGGTGCTGAGTGACTTGCCCAGGTCCCACAGGCAAGCCAAACAGTCCTCAAGATGCAGTCTATTGACTTACCTTCAGGTACTGTAGCATGTCTTGGATGTATTTCTTAAAACTAGTAGCACTTAGGAGTCATTCAGAACTTGATGCATCACCTGTTTTTATGCAAAGAATATAGTCTTAAAACTTAGTTAGGGGAACAGTTTTTAGAGATTATTCATTTTTCTGATAAACACAGGAAAATAACCATTTATAATAAAGATTCACTTGCAAATGGAATAAGCAGAGGTGTGCTGACAGGAAAGAAGTTATAGCATTGTGGAAGTTTGCATATTGAATATTAAATTGGATTCCTACTGCAATAGGTATTATTTTTTAGCTTTAGTAGTAGGTTGAATAATGTATAGTAGTTGTCATATAGTTGTAATTTTACAGTAATATCCTGCATGTCTTAGGCATTAGTGTGTGTTTCATTTAGAGACAGATTATTTCTAAAATAATTTGAACAGTTTTGGTTATAAGCATGAATAAGCACTGACATTTTAAAAACCTGATTTGGCCCAAATTATATGTGCACGAGGTAAAGGTCATATTGGTTAACACAGACTACTTTTGCTTCATTAAAAACTCTAAGGTAGAATGACAACCACTAGCGTTTATCAAGTGATTGATTAGTTTTTCAGTGATAAACATGAAAGAAAATCTATGCCACAAGCAGTTTTGTCAAGTAGCTTGGAGAGGCTGCCTTTGATAGATAGAGCCTTCAGGGAAGAACCTAAAAGGAATCAGTTGTTGTCCTGACTATAACTTCACATGAGTTCATCATTAAGCAGCTCCACTCATCATTAATTCTCAGAAGTCCATCTGCCTTTGTGTTCATGTGTTACCTACTTTTCACTGTGATCACCTACAAAAATTTGAACTGAGTATTTAACATGCAAAATGCTTGTTCCAGTAGCTAAATAGCTACAGGCTTTTGTTACAGAAGCATGCAAAGACTTGTATTTGTCAGCTAGAAACAAACAGATTTTAGACTGGGAAGGGAAAAGAGCTGTTAACAATTATGTGGAGGCTTTTCTTGTGTTGCTAAGTTGTTGATAAGTCAGCATTCTTGCCTTGTGTCAAATCTATTTGCAGGTTAGCATCACATCTTTGTTACTTTGTTACATCTTTGTTCACAGCTGGTTGAAGGTGGGCAAGGCTGGGTTTTGTCTGGTCAAACCATCAGAAAGACAGCAACATCTGCTGCATTTTCTTGTGGTCCATCTTTTTGTAAACAACCTTACAGATGACTTTTGCTTTTCTGATGCTTTGAATTCAGAAACAGCATAAGCAACAATACCTGGTCATGAAGGTTGGCAAAATCCAAGGCAAATAAAGAACAAAAGCAAGTTGCTGTTAAAGATCAAGCAAATCACTAATTGCCTTAATATCCATCTCTCTGTGAACTGAAGTGGGTTGTGATTTGGGCAGTGTTTTGTTTATTTTATTTTTTTTTTGAGACATAGGGTGAATTGCACAGCAGTATTCAGTTTTTTCTCTTCTAGACAATTCATTTGGCTTCAGGATCTCAGCTGCCTTGGCCTTTTTGGTTTACCAAGTAGGAAAATCTTGCATTTGCCAGGGATAGCTATGGGGTTAGGGTCCCCAGGTAACAGAAATCCTCTATTTTGAGCTTGGCTTTGAAATTTGACCTAATTTTACACCTATCATGATAGATCAATTTGATTTTTTTTATTTATTTGAAATGCTGACAGGAACTGGGTAGGAGGGGTGGTGAGGAAAATTTTCAGGTTTTAAACAAAATGTTCTTTATCAGTTTAGAAATTAGGGGGACAGGAGTGAGCCACAGCACATACGTGTTCTGCCACTGCTACCTCTGCAGCACACCTTTGCTGTGGAAGGCGGGTGCTCACTCTGGTGTCCCAAACCTTGTGAATTTGGCTTTCAAACTGTAGTGTGACTGTTCTGGGTACCCACCATAGTAACAAATCAAGGCCAACCGTGCACAGCGCAGCTCCTTTGGGAGAGAAGTACAATCTCTCAGTGCAGACTGATGCCAGACTTACCTGGTGTTGCTAACATAGGGAGGATCATTTAATAAATGTTTGTATGCCGTCATGTCAGTTGGGAGGGAGAGCTTGGAGTAAATTTGTGGTAATATCTTCCTGTAGTTTTGAGAAGTAGAACTCTGAAAATTTTCTGTCACAGGTGAACTTTTACAAATTTTTGTTTCAATGGCCACAGCTATAGAAGGTTTCATAGAGAGCATTTGTCTTATGCATCATTGTTTGTACATAACACTAGAAATGCCTGGAGAGGCAGAAGTTGGAGGGGATGTATTTGAGGAGGGGAATGCAAAGGAAAACTTGCAAGCTGCTGTTTCATGGTAAGTCATTTGACTGAGGTCTGGGAGAGATGATTAATAGTTACCACTGTTAGCAGTAAGCAGCATACACAGTGGAACATGAGCTAAGATCACCAGATGCTCCTGTTATGCTTCAGTGTAAATCAAAAGTAGCTCAGCTGAAGACAGTTTCAATTGTGCAACAAAAAGGAGATATTATCTTACCTGAACAAATTATGATTGCTGTGTCTGTAAAATATCTGTTCCATACTGACAGTTCACCAGAAAAGCTGCCTGTCCCATCTATTTGCCAAGGATTCTTCTTTCACTCCCTGAATTCATAAGGATTATCAATGGTCTTACATACAGAGATCATTGTGGTCTGCTTTTCCATTCATTTGTATTAAATGAAGCAGGAGATCTACAATAATCAAACTTTCCTTCTTTTTAGCGTCCTTTATGCTTTTAACAGGGGAACCCCGCCCCCCAAAACCCAGAAAAAAGCCTCAAACAAGCAACATGTCCCACTGATGTTTTAATGAGGAAGCCACTTAAGAGGAATTCATTTTAAATTGTCTGTTGTGGTGTGCATATTCTATATTGATATTAAAAAAGACATCACATAGGGAAGTTCTAAATTTATGTTCAGAAATCCCTTCAGGAAGTAGTTAAACTGAAGTTAATGGGAGAGAAAAGTGGTGATATGTCACCTCTTTATTAACTGGCCTCTCAAGTCTGAATACAATAGTGAGTAATTTTGTTTCTGGCTATAGCCTGGCTGGGCTGGCAAGCTCCAGAAATCTGCTGTGATGTTCTCAGTAGCCCTACTTCTGGATTCTTATGGTTTTCTAGGAGTTTCCTCTCTTTTGCTTTTTATGATTTTCACAGTTTTCTGCACCAGTGTTTGCAACTTGAGCGGAAGCATTTGTGCTAACAGTCACCACCCTTGAGTAAGGTCTTTGTAAGCATTTTCCCATCTGTGTGACAACACTGTTCAAAGCACAGATCCTAAAAGACCTCTTCTGGCCAAAAAGAGTCCTGTAAGCATCCTGAGAGTAAAGGTGATCTTTCAATTAAGAGTTACACTGTGTAACTTCTGTAAGCTGAACACAAACTTTGGAGAGATGTTGATGCTTGTAGCCACACGGTCCAGTGCATTTGGGAAAAGTGTATTGAAACCAAGTCCATAGATGGCCTTTTCAGGTCTCGATTTTGTGGAAACAAAGAACTGAAAACACCTTCTGGATTCATCTGACGGGTAACCTACATTGCCACTCTTAGCTAAGTGCTCACTGAAGAAGAATCTGCCAGAGGTAGAATGGTTGTTCAGCACCCGAAAGACCTTAGTAAAGAACTTCGACACTCTTTTGTGGGCCCCAAATGCACAGGGCTGCTCATGAGACTACTAAGACTCATATTATGTGCTGGAAATCCAGGCCAAGTTGAACAAAAATGTCCTGTGCTGGGAGCTGAAATACAAAGAAGAAGAAACCAGGCATGTTTGTTCATCTAGACAGGAAGCCATAATGCAGTCTTTGTAGATTTATACTTACGAAGAGGTTCCCAAATTCCTTGTACAATTATGGGAGTAATTTGTTAAGCATTGGCAGTGGGAATAGCAGCTTTACAAGAGAACAACTACTGTTTCATGATTTACACTGTGGTGTTTACTAGTTCATCTGCTTTGCCTACATTAAAGTAGCATAAGGAAGACTGGGCTGGAGTCTAATCATGGGTTACTTAAACATTCTTATGTCAGAGATGCTGTGATTGTGAAGGCAATGAATTTTTTACCTACTTGTCATCTTATTTTTAACAGCTAAATAAGAGAAAAAACATGGTGGAAGTGGGTTTTCCATCGAGGGGAAGGGTAGGGTCAGAGAGTGCTTGGTAGCAAGGGTGCTGAGTATGTTTATCCCTGCTGCCTCAAATCCTCTATTTTTTTGCAGATGGTCTGCTTGTGTTTCCCTTGGTGACCACTTGGGAGTTCTTAGACCTTCCCAACCCATTCCTCGGGCAAATCAGCTTTAGTTCCCAACAGCACATCCCAAACAGCAGAGTTCAGTGCCCCTTAGTAGATTTTTTTTTTTCTAGAACCTCAGATCCCTTTCTCTTTTAGCTCTCCCTAGCACGAAACCTCATGTCAAACCTTTCATCTACTGCCTCAATATTCTTAGTTTCTTCTAATCCAGGACCTCCACTTCAATAAACTCGCTCTTTGCGTTTCCAGTCTTCAATCCTAATTCTCTTTTTTAAATTCTGTGTTTTGATTTTATATTCTTGCTGGCTGCTGGCACCAGCCTCCTCCTGCACTCTGTACTGAACCATGGTCTAAGCTTCTGGGCTCTTTGTTAGTAGTTGTTTGGGTTCTTCTCTTGATTTGCTTGTTCAAAGAGCAAAATGCTTGATACTGGGAGGGGTTATTGGAAACCCACCTAGCGCCAGGATGCTGAGAGCAGAAATGTGATGTATGCATGGGAATGAAGGTGTAGTGCAGGAATGACATATACCTATATATCTTGGTCGAAGTTTACCTTTAAATAAACAGCTGGAGAGAATATGTTTTAGGTGCTGTTTGTGCAGAAATCTCAGTTCACGCTTGAGCTATCCAGGGAAGATGCAGGTGGAACTGGTTATATTGTCCATCAAGTATTACAGCAAACAGAAACAGGAGCAGCAGCTTTCAGCTCTAAGCTCATGGCTTAGTGCACATGGACAGGAAATTGAAGGTCTGTCATAATTCAGGAGTTGCAGTGATACCTACCTACCCATTTCTTTCATCTCCTCTAATTTATTTGAAAATCAAAGTTCTGCTTTTTTAATTTACTTTTCTCTCAGTCTGTGCACTTAGTTTTGTACTTCTAGCAACAAAGTAATCAAAATACTCTTTCTAGTGAAATATAGTTATCCAAACAAGTGTAGAAAATACAATAAACATGCTTTAGGATGAATAAATACAAATACAACTATGTTATAGTGTAAATAGAAGTGTAACTTTTAATTTAGTGAAGCACTACAGTAGCTGCTGTGATCAAGATTTGGAAGTGGTCCTTGAAAGAAATGTTTTGTTTCTCAGCAGAAGGTGATAGAATCCAATACAGAAAGTTGTAATTGGCCTTTCAGCATGAAATACTATTTCCTTCACCCTTCTGTCAATATAGCACAAGATTATGTGTTTTTGTAAGCCTGCCAAGCTGAAATCTCAAGGAATAGATTTACATGGGGCATTAACTGCAATATGTAGCTAGGAAGCTGTGCAATAAAAGAATGATAGGCTGAAATTCCTGCAAATTACTTCCTGGGTGGCTCCAGGGAGCTCTGTTGTAAAGGATAGCCTCATCTTAGCCAAGAATAGATGAGCCCATATGTATCTCTTGTAATTAATGAGGACAAGACCCCTGAAAGTTCAACTGAAAGAAGGCAAAGTTGCAGAGAGCAGATCGGGGAAAGCAGATTTTATATGTAGAATGGAATGACTAATTAGCTGTTATTTTCCATATAATGTAGGACTGCTTAATCTTGCAGGGAATTTGGGAAGTGGTACTTGGCCATTGATATGAGAGGAATGGTTTTGTTACTACTGAGTCCCAAAGTGTTTTGTTACTGATATTGAAATTGTGTTAATGTTTGAGAGTGAACTTAAAGAATTAATTAGTCATGTTGTGAGGTGAATCCAGGCTAGAGTGAGTGACACCAGCTGAGGGAAACTGCCTGAGCTGTGTGAATCCTGAAGACAGCTTAATAAGTTTGTCACCTCTCCTTGGGTTGTTTTCAGTCCTTCAGAGCAACTGTGGATATATCTTGGTACCTCAGGATACTTCCAATGATAAAGTTCTGGTCTGTCTGCTACCTGTTGGAAATGGCCACCAAGCTACAGCAGGCAAGAAAGGAGACACACAAGCTTTTTCACATTCATAGTTCCCCTGTAAAAGGATGGAAGCAATCATAAGCCATGCACTAATGAATGTGCTTGAATATATTTAGATTAATGTAACTTTAGTGTGTTATTTTTTGTGACAGGGTATTTGTGAACACATACATATGTTTAGATACAGTATTTTCTTTAGTTTCAGTAATCTTTGTTGTTGTGATGCAGTGACTACTACTCCCTCCTGAAAAGACATATAGGTATGAAAGGAAATAACAGTGATTGTTCTTTCAGAAAACTTTGACTATATCCTGTACAAGTGTTACTGGAAATTCCACTTACACTGCTATAAATACTTGTATTTTCAAGAAGAGTGTGGATTTCTGTGACTTTGATGGAGACTGGCAGCTTTGTTCCATACTTTAAACTTATAATGAATTGCTTATATTCTAGGACTAGCAAGTGGTCAGTAGGTTATTTATCTATTAATCAATCAATCTGTAAATAATATTTTCCCCAAATGATGTGCTTCAATTATTGCTGGAATGCATTGGATGTCACTGTAGCTGGACAGTTTGGACAAGTAGCTGCCAGACAGACTAGTGATATTGTCTGCTTTGTTTTGAAGCAATGCCATTAGTCTTGGGGTGAGAGGCCACTCTAAAGTGCATTTAGCTAGGCTGAAATCCTCAAAAATAGATTTAAGTGTGGTTTTGTGTAGACTGTTTTCAAATTAAATTTTGTTTTCATGTGTTACTGTTTCTTTTAAGTTTTAAAACTCATAGCAAAGAAAAATAAATTCAGGAAAATATGACTTTAACATGTGTGTGCTGCATAAAGATGTCAGAAGTGCTATAATTATATTTCATCAAGTGTAGCTTAACATTTTAATAAGTAGTGTCTGGAGCTGAGCTGAAAAGGCATTTTGAAAGTTTTGAAATGAAAGCTCAAAATAAGAAAACATGCCACTTAAATTTAATGAACCATTTCTATAAGGTAGGGGCTGGCCAGGAATGCCGGAGAAGTATTGCATGTAGAAGGGGCTCTGTTATAGTCTGAAGCAGGAGGTGTTCTTTCAGTTTTGATTTCGGGGTGACAAAACTCCATACTTCCCTTCTAGCTCATGTTGGGGCAGAAAAAAGGAAAACCTTTGCTCAAAGTCTCCAGCATGACTTTAGGCTGAATCAACACAAATTCTTCACAGTATAATTAATTATATTTCATTAAAGTTATCCAATCAGTCCTTCAAGTGTATAATCAACAGCAGTAAGTCTGCAAGTTTATAAATCACTTTACAAGGCAAATCCTGATTGAATAAGAAAGGGACTTAATCTTTATGTTACAACATAAATCATGTGTACTGCTCACTAAGAGATGGGATCAGTTTATTTTTCTACAGATGTGCTACTGACAGCTATTGTTTATAAAGCAACACAGACTTACTTGCATTAAATCAAGAACTTGGCTGGAAGTGTGAATTGCATGTCAGTTTGTCTGAACCAGCAGACCAGGAGAAGACATTTCCATCTAACTCCATATGACGTGGCACGTCCTTTTTCTTGTATGTTTGTGTTTGAAGAGAGACAGTGCAGCAGAGATGAGAGGCAGGGGGAGCCCTGGCTGCGATGGAAGCAGTGGAGGTACAGAGATAGAATCATAGAATCACAGAATGATTTGGGTTGGAAAGGACCTTAAAATATCTTATTCCAACCCCCTTACCATGGGCAGGGACACCTACTAGACCATGTCACCCAAGGTTGTGTCCAACCTAGCCCTGAACACTGCCAGGGATGGGGCATTTACCACTGCTTCGGGCAACCTGTGCCAGTGCCTCACCACGCTCACAGTAAAGAACTTCTTCCTTATATCTAACCTGAACTTCCTCTGGTTAAGTTTAAACTCATTACCCCTTGTCCTATCACTGCAGCCCCTAATAAAGAGTCCCTCTCTGGCATCCTTGTAGGCCCCCTTCAGATACTGGAAGGCTGCTATGAAGTCTCCATGTAGCCTTCTCTTCTCCAGGTTGAACAGCCCCAATTTTCTTAGCCTGTCTTTGTGTGGGAGCTGCCCCCTTTTCATCCTCATGGCCCTAATGTTCTGCTCTGTGTGCCTATGAGTGTCATTAGACTACCGTAACTCATACCATATGCGTGGCATGTGTGTATTTATGGGTTTATAATGTATGATGGATCTATCATATGGATGTAGTTAATGTGCACTAAGACTTTATTAAAGCCTAATACAAGAATTCAGTCTAGAGAGGTGCCCAGAATGACAAGAGCTTCTTAGGTCTTGCTTCCTTCTTGCTTTCTTCCAGGCCGTCCTTTTTCTTACTTACGTTAACTACCCCCTTTGCTTCCAGTTTAGGGACTGAATTTTGATTGTGTAGCTAGTACTGGTATCCAACATTGCAACTTAATAACTTTCTTTGTACAAGATTAAATTGAAAGAACCTTTGAAGTCCCTGATGTGCATATGGTAGATACCATATCAGGTAAATTCCATTTACCTGATATGGTAAATCCTGTGTTTTTAACAACATATTTGCAAAAGATACTTAGAAATTGCTTGGCATTTGACTGAATCTACAAAACCAGGATGAAAAGACAAAGCTGAGAGCCAAATTTTCTGCTCCAGTGCATGCTTCCAACAAAAACCATGGTCTTCCAGTGGATAGAAGTTGCACACATTTAACAGAGGGAAGTATTCTCAGTGCTGGCATCTGCCTTGTTTTTAAAGAGGGGGAGGCCCCAACTGATAAAATTTGTGCTGTACATCCTCAGCAGGGTGTGAGAGGCATATAACTTTTCTTAATGCAAAACCTCATTTCTTTTAAATGTATTCCTCCTGCTTGTAGCTGTAATTTACTGAATATTTCTGAATACATAACTGTATTTTTTATTTAAGAATAGAAAAAAGTTTCCTGCTGTGTGTGCATTACTTTTGGCCGTTTAATTAATTGTCTAGACTAAAGGTATGATGTAATTCTTAGTTCAGATGTCTCCTGCAGCTAAAGGCATGCATTTCTTGAAGGGATTAAGTAGCTATGAAGACTGGGAAATGAATGGCCTTTGGAAACCTTCCAAAAATTTCTTGTGTAATGATTTTTGTCATGGTGAAAGCTACAGTGGCTGGGGTTCCAGGCAGAAAAATTAATCTCAATTACAATACAGTGAAACAATTCCTGAACAGTTCTATTGATGTTCCTCTTTAAGAGCAAATTGCTTGTAAATATTTATCTTCTACTTCTAAAATATTTGACTGCAAATTCATCATCATCTTTCTGTCTTGGTGCAAAGAGAAGTTCCCCCTGCAGGGAGTGAGGGTGAAGTGTTCTGCAGCAGTGAATGGTAGTGAGCTAATGAAATGAATTTATTTCTGGAATCTTTCAACCTGAGCAGAGGGCACTGCCAGGCCCACATGGAGTCATGAGAGGCTTTATTTAATGTGCTGCAGGCAGCAGGCTTGGGGCTGTTGAGTCAGAGCACCAACACAGCAGGAGGGAAGCTGCTGCTGTCTGCCCAGTTTGTCTTTGCTTTCTCAAAGTCTGGAGCGTGTTCTGGTAAGCATAGCCATAGTCTCTCTGCCAACAGAACCAGTCTTCTGGTTTTGCATTTGCGAGGGCTCTGGCATAAGATCTCGAGCCACCGAAATTACTGCTGTCTCTTGGGATGGAGCAGGAATCTGAAATGGTCAAAAGTGCTCGAAAGTTCAGAGGTCTCATAAACCACGGAGGCCAGTTACTGGGTAATTTTTGATATTGGGTGCCTGTCTCCCTGGTTTCTTGGCTCTCATGAGGTGTCTGCCCACACACTGAACAGGCTGGAAGGCAGCCCCTGGTGGTTTTGGTAGGTGCTTCATGTCACTGTGGGGCAGTGTGACGTGCTGTGCACAGGGAATCTGATTCTTGACAAAAGTACACTTTGCAGTGAATTGAATTGGATGCAAACTGATTTCAGTAACAACAAAGAGAAAGTTAAAAAGTTTCCACATCTATGGAAAAGTAAAAAGTTGCAAGGAAGTGTCAGTATCCTGGAAGTTGGTAACTGATGTTGATTGAAAAGATAAAAACAAGCTGCTTTCTGTGGAATATCTGCAGTGGACAGCTTCATTTTCTGGTTGGGATTTGTTCACTTTGCAGTTCACTGGGGAATGAAATAATGGAATTATTCTCCTGATGATAAAAATCGCTTGTGTTGCTCTATAAGCAGAGTCGGGATTGGACCTTGCTATAACATTTGGTACACATGTACAGTAGAAGGTTCCTTTAGTGGAAAGCTTATGATTGAGTAAATAAGACCTAGTGATAATAATAAAGTACCATAATAGTATTAATAATATTTTATACATGGAAAAAGAGTAATATGAAAATGAAAACTATATTTGGGGTTTTCACCTCAGAAACTAGGTAAAGTTAAATGAGTCATTTATTGTTGTGATGTGCTGTTGTATGAAGTGAGACGAATTAAAAACATATTCCTCAGTATCAGTGAAAAGAAAAATGAGAGCCTGGGGGAGAGCCTTCATGACAGTCTAAATTGTATTGTCCTAGTGGATTGCGCCTTGATTTCCTGGAGCAGCTTTTGAACTGGATTGTTTTTGTGCTGTTCTGACTCAGCGGCTTGGGCAGTGGGAGTGAGATCATTCCTCTGCTTTCCTGAGTTTGGGTTAGAGATGGATACTGCAATGGAATGGGGCTCACTGGTAGCTGCTGGCTGTGGAGACCTTAGAATCCTCTGGGATTAACAGAGATGCAGCAGCCAAATGTTGAAGTTGCCCTGCCTGTCAGTGTTACCTGCTTCTGGCTTTCCTGGACTTGATGGGCAAAAGATAAACTTTAAAAGCTCTCCTCTATCTCCCTGCTCCCCTACTTCCCCTCCTCCCGCATCCCTTTCAGGCAAGCAAGCAGGTAAAATATTAAAGAACCGATTCGTTCATAGTCACTGAATATTTCCAAATACATTTTGGACATTTTGAGCTAGAAAGTCATGCTGAGATGTATTTACAGGTAGTGCTTATTCTAAACCTTCAGTGCTGTTGTTGAGACAGCCTGTTTTGAATCTCCTTAGCACACATGCTGCACTCCATAATGTCACTAGTGCCCTGCTCACTAACACTGAAATGTTTTCCCAGGAATTATCAAAAGTTACGTTTCTGCAGTCTCTGAATTGCTCAGTGGAATAATCAAATGTCTTTTGATTGCCAAATTGTGAAATTTGTTATAAATCCTGATGATGATTCTTTGCACTGTTGCTCAGAGGTGACAGTGACTTTTAATGGTTATTGAGTGAAAATTGGGTGTGAGAAATTGCACTGGCAATGTTAGCTGTTACAGTCATTAGTACTGATCTGACTGTGAAAGTTTTCTTATTCAACATGCACTTCACATGCTCATGCAAGCCACCTCGGAAATGGAATCTTTTACAAAGACAAACACACAACTTGAGTATTATCCACACAAACATTTTAAAACCTTATTAATGATTTTAGCTTTCTCTTTTCCCTAGATCTGGTAGAAGCAAATTAATTCATTTGAGTTCACCTTGGCTGCTTTTTCAAGATTTCCAGCAAAGATACCCATTATTGTGGAAGGGGTTGGGTATTTTGTTCAGATTCCTTTGTGATAGCTGTGGTCGCGTGGTCTGCTGAGCTTTCTTGCCTGCCTTGCCTATCACACTAGGTTGCAGTCTACTTCAGCTACTGTGAGTAGCCCAGGACCAAAGCATATGCTTTGTCTGTTCTTCAGTTCCTGTGTTCCTTATAGTAGGGTAAGTTCATGAGTAGAGCTTAGGGGAGACTGTTTACAAGAGATGTAGAACTTGGTCTGGGACCATAAATTGTTAGTGATCTTCAGAAGGCTTTCCTGGAACCCTTTCAATACAGTATAATTGTTTTAGAGGAAATCTTTCATATTGTCTTTGGAACTTCTTCAAAGATGTTTGTGTGTGAATAATTTCTGTAGACAGTTGCAGTCTTAAAAAGCTACATTCTTGCTTTTCATCCTGTTTTGATGTTTGCCATTGTCGTTGACTGTATATATCTAAGACATGAAACCTCAGACTTTTAAGACTCTGTCTTAGAAGAGCTGTCATTGTGATAAGAAATGCTACCAGTGAAGAGAGTCTCAGGATTTTAATTAACTAACTCCGTAGATTGTAATTTTTATTTGAAAAAAGAATGTCAGGAACAGTATCAAATAAAACAGACATGAAAACTCAAGGACAAGTAGGACTTGATTTATACTTTTGCTTGAAAAAGAGTATCAAAAGGCACCATTGCACATTGCTGATGAAAGTTTACACATTTTATTTGTATATATATTTGTCACTTCTAGATGTCACTGTTCAGGAAAATATCTGCTATCAGCCTCATGTTGAAACAGAAAAGCATTAAAGCAGCCCTGTAGTGTTAACTGTGATGTGGATCAAAGATACTTGTATCCATTTGGGGTAGATCCTCAAGTAAAGAAGAACTCGCATGATCTTCAGTTGGATTCTTTATGTAGGTTGAGAAAGAAGACAAAGTAGCATGATTCTGGGAGTAACAGAAAACTCTGGGGCTGTCAGGAGGATGTCAGAATGTTCCTGATTTTCAGAAAGAATTGATCTTTAAAAATAGAACTCTCTATCCACGTTGAGATATAAAAATAATCTGGGTGTAATTAAGTTTGTATGTCAAAACCAGTCAGATTTTTTTAGCACTTCTTTTTTAAGTTTCAACACAGTTATTTTTATTTCATCTGACGAATTAAATCTTTCATTGCTACTTCCTTTACATTACTGAATCTGTGCTAATCTCTGTTTGAAGTACATGCAAGAATATTTTATCTATTCATTGTATTTTCTTTTCCTGGCAACAAAATTTGCCATTTCCACAGCTGAACATTAGAAACATCAGAAGTATCCATGAATTTTGCATTTCTTCTTTTTCTGTAGAGTTGTTGCTTCAGAAAGTTGAAGAACTTGAACTGCATTATATTCTCAAATAGAAAAGAAGAATATAGATGGTCCTTGATAAGGAAGTTATGAAGAATTCTGAAAAGGCAAATACATTTTTGTCACCAAGTTCAAAAAGATGTTCCAAAAATATGTCCTTTTCAATAGGACTATTAAAATATTCTAAGTAATTATATTCGTATTAATCAGACTAATATATTCCGTATAATAGGGTATCTATTAAAAAGCTGAAGTAATAACCATGCTAAATCTTCAAACAAATCACTGGTAAAGTTGTCATTTTTAAAAAATTTGCCTTTATTGCTCAATTTTGATGAATACACATTTGTTCAGAAATACTAATTTTTAGAATTGATACTTTGATAGTTATTACTATTTGATCAAACATTATTTATTTACCTGAGTCCAGTATTACTACACTTGCTGGAGTCAGAAGCTTGTGCTGGAGATTGGGTGTAGCTGGTATACCTTCTCCTGCCATCCGTCCTGCTATGCTGATGCTGTCAACAGACTCAAAATCTTCACAGCCTATGTCATTTTTTAATTTTAAAGCAAGCAGATAAATATACCTGTGGTAAAACCAGACTATGGAATGCTTTCTCAGGTTCTACAAAGTAAAAGGCTTTTCCAGGATCAATAGCAAATCATTTCCTAGTCAAAACCCAAGTTTGAGTTTCTTATCCTTCTGATTTAAGGTGGTGGCTGGGTAAAAATGAGGAGAAAGAGGAAAGACACCATGCTTAAAACTAGAAGATGAAAGGCTTCAGCAGGGTCTTGTGAAATAGGCTGAAGTCCAGAATTCGTACTGGGACAATGAACATTTCAGTTATGCCAGAGGGAAGTTGCGACCACTTCTCTAGACTCTGAGTTGCAGCTTCTGCTCAATTTGTTGTAGAGAGGAAAATGTATTGTTTGTTTTGGGTTTTATATTTTTATCAGGAAGTTTGGGTAAAAGAGTGACAGGCTGACTCTTGGACATCTGCAGCCAGAACTTGGTAACATACTGAGTATGAACTCCAGAATACCTCGTGTGGAAGAAATACAAGGAATATTGGCAGAAACCTCTTTTCATAGGGCTTAACATGTAGCTGAGTTAGCAAGCATTTGGGGTGGATTGGTGTTTGTCAGTCATTTCTGGCAGTTTAACGTGTCATACAGTGAATTGTGTTTCTCTTGTTTTTTGTGTAGAGACACAGAGTGACTTTCAAACTGGCCAGCGCTGCACTTATGGGTTGTGTAACTAATGTAATTTGCTTCCTGCTTTCTGTTGCAATATCTCCCAATTATCTACATCAGTACTCTGACAGTACTGATGTGAAGTGCATCAGCCAGTCTTAGTAACTGTTACTGAGACTTAATGTCATAATTAAAGGTGAACACAGGAGGCAGTACTGGGGGTTTGTTAGTAATAGCATTGGATCATCAGTAATGATGTTAATGGAACTTGAAATCCATGACAGAGTAAACCCCAAGTGTTTCAAAGGTTAGAGCCTTTGTAGTCTCCCAATACCAGCTTTCTCAAATGTGCCCATGCCAGAGAAAAACCACCCAAATATTGCCTAGGTTTATAAAAAAAAAAAAAGAGGTTTTGGTTCTTATGCCATGCTGGCACCCTACAAATTATGTTTGTTCCCTAAAAAAACTTCGGACATTTCCAAGCAAATTAGAACTGTTTTACTTCAGTTAAGCTCTATTCTACTTCTGACAGCCAGTTTGTTTAGATCCGTATAGCTTATTTTCTCTGAAGCTAATTTTGGATAATTGTATCTAAACCATTCCATATTAGTAGTGAAAGGCTATGAAGCTCTAGGGGAATGGTAAAGAATAAAAATACATGTTTGTGGATTCCTTAGTGAATTGAAAAGGAATGTTTTAGTTAGGTTTTTTTCTGGTTTATAGAGGAAAATATTGAGATCAGAAGATGAAATTTCCATTTCTTAGGCTCACCTCTGCAAATCAGTTGCTACAAGCACTTCAGGTTAAGTACCCAAAGTTGTAAGCTGTATTTAGAGATCTTCTTGAGTTTCTGAGGAAACACATATTTTTGGAGGCTTCTATAAGCTTTAAAGAAGGATATATATGCCACAAAGTTTGCACAAATCCAAAGTTAATGGAAACATTTCTGCAGCTATGTTTAATGGCTTAGATGTACATGGTAATGAGTATTTCCCGAAGTGGCTTTTTCTTAGTAAAAATTTGGGAAACTGAAAGAAAATTAATGACTATAAGAAGAAAAAATATTTTTTTCCTGATCTTATTTAATGTTAATCCAAATGCTAGCTCATTCATTCTTTTGCATTGTCTGTGTTTCAGTCTGCATCTGGCCAAGTGTTCTGCCTATGAAATGACACACAGGATTTCCATAACAATATAATAAATTAGTTATGATATTTTATAATTAGTAAGTTAAAAAACTCAGTAAGAACCTCAATGAGGAAAAACAGAGCTTGGGAAGGCAAACCCCCCTCAGATTAAATCCCAGGATATATTCATCCAAACAAGCAAAGTCTCATGTCAGACAGGACTTTTCAAGTGGATCTTGGAATCATTTCTTCTGGTTTGTTCAGGGCCCCATTCTAACAAATGTGTTTGTTAATGATTTGGGAATGGGGATGAGGGTGGGTTTGGGAGACAGCTCTCGTAAAATGTAATTCAAATCAATCTTCAAGTATCTGGAGAAGTGGCCCCCTATTGAAAAGGTAGAATTTCAGAAAGACAGAGGCAGTGTGATGTATTAAGGAAGACAAACTGCTCAGCACAAGTACCCCGTGGGCTTCACAGCTCACCACAGAAGAGGCCCTTGAATAGAGTGGATGGATTGCAGAGCAGCTGTGGGCCAGTGTGTCAGGAGATTGAGGCTGCTTATTGCATAAAGCCACGTCTCACTTAAGATAGTCTTAGCAGAAGTTTTGTATGTAAGAAATGGGAGGCAATTAATCTGTGCTATTTGGAGCTAATGAGGCAGGAATATTGCTCAGATTTGGACATCGTGCTGATGGTGTCTGACATGGTGATGTCAAACAGGCTGATAAATTTCAAAGCAGAGCAAAATGGAATTCATGACCTGTGAAGAAAGATAGAGTAGGTTTATTTAGTCAGAAGAGAGGAGAAGGCAGGACAATGTGACTCTTGCCTTGCTTGTTGCTTTGTGCCTAGGTCAAGCAGGGAGAAGTGGGATGCAGGCTGCTGGGAACACAAGGGACAGCTCAGGAGAGCGCGTCACAAAACTGCTGGCTTGGACAGAAGCTCCAGGAGGATGATGTGTAACACGATGGATGAGTTCTACCGAATTTTATGTCACTCTGCAGCCATCACAGTGTTAACCCCAAACTGTAAGGAACAAAGGTTACCTTGTGAGGAGCCAGCATGGAACTGCTGAGTCCATGCTGCAAATAATGAGCAGTGACACCTCTCTCACTGACAGTAGTCCGAGCCAACAAGCACTTCTCATGGGGTGGGTAATAGTGTCCTACTTCAGTGATTGTATGTGTGTTCTTACCCTGCGTGGATATAAAGTCATCTGAGGTAACTTATCCTCAATGGATTAAAAATGTCTTTTAAAAAACATAATTAGACTGTTTTGAAAAATTATATTTAAAGATTTATTTATTTTTGAAATCAGCTGTCAGACTGTGTGTAGTATTTATGGAATCATGGTCATTATGGATTTAGGCATATATATTCCATGGTATATTTTTAGGAAAGGGTAAGAGGAGGAAAGCACTATAGCAGGCCAACTATGGAGGTTATAGATTTTCCTTTGTTGCTTGTTAAGAATAGATTTGCTAAATATCTGTCATAGATTACATCAGTATTCTTCAGTCCTTAATGCAAAGTTTGTATTACGTAGTCTTTTGCTATCTGTTCCAGACCTCTCTTTCACTGATGCTATGCAGAATACACAAAACACTACTTTCCTTCCCCTCCCCTCCCCCAAACTAAGGGTCTTTTCATCTGTTTCCAGCCTCTTTTTTCAGGTCACTAGACTTACTTTTTTTTTGTTTTGTTTGGCATCCTGTATGATTTGTTCTCAGATCACATCTGTCTCAACAAAATAAATGCAGAAAATAGTTAAAAGAGAAGAGTACTAAAGTAAAAAGAAGATTGGAGACAGGAAGGAGAAATAATTGTCTAATTACAATATTGTGTGTGCAGAATCCAAAGGGAATGTTCTCTTGCTGTGATAGAGTGAAATGCTGCAGGAAGAAGTAGGTGTAATAAAGAGGAAAACAGTGAATAAAGCAGGGTAACAGAGCAGGTAAGGGAAAATTGAGAAAGCTTGTGGGAGTTGAAGGAAGAATGCAAACAGCCACGGGAACTAAGAGAGAACAGCTGAGAAATGGAGACACAAGCTGAAAGGGGACTGGAGTGAAGCAGATGGTGGGTGGGGTGAGCAAAACAAGAAAGCAAAATAGCTGAAAAACTAGTTCAGAGTAGGTAGTAGGAATGGCAAACAGCAATATCCAGAGAGCGCTCAGTAGAAGGATGACTTCTGGGAAATGGCTGAGAAGTGCTGAAGGAGGCCGAAAAGGAATCAAGTGATCAGAGATGACAAAGAATATGTTTGAGAAGGGCAGACAGCATAATGTCAAAAGCAGAAGAGCTCTACAAAAGGCTTTTCAGACCCTTTAGCCAACTCCTATTTTCGAGCTGATCTTGCCACCAGCCCTGTAGCTTCCTTTTCTAGCTGCTGGTTATTTATTCCAGTGTTAATATAGCCTCTGCAGCTTTATCTTAAAATCCTGGCTTGATCTCCTGTTTGAGATGTCACTATTCACAAATTTAATAAGTGTTATCATCCGTTCTAAACACAGAGGAGAAAGCTTGTTTACCCTTTATTTCCTGCAACAAGAAATGCTGAAGTGTTAGCTGTGCTGTGCAGTTTTGCATCTTTCATTGTATTCACTTGGGACTTGCATCATGGAGATTTCATGTTAAGCTGGTCTATACTTCTCTAAATGGGTTAATAACATTAATTAACATTTAATAACATTTTAATTCTGCTGGAGTAGATTTTACATTGCTTTCCTGCTGTGTAAATAATTTGGTTCAGTGTGTGAAGAGCATTTCCGTCACCATTTCTTTGCAAAAAGAACAATAGTGAACATAGTAGTGAACACCAAGGTATGCTTTGGGATGTCAGTGGCTTTGGGAATCCCGTTGCAGGAAGCGTGTTACAGTTGGTTGTGATTCATATGGGTTTACGTCATATAGTAACTGAAGAGGGAAATGCTAATTTTTTTTCATTACTTTTGGAAATAGAATTACAGAGTGGTTTGGGTTGAAAGGGACCTTAGAGCTCATCTAGTTCCACCCCTATGCCAGAGGCACCTTCCACTAGACCAGGTTGCTCCAAGCCCCGTCCAGCCTGGCCTTGAACACTGCCAGGGATGAGGCAGCCACAACAAGTAGATAAATACAAATAGAAGTGGCTTGAATTTAGTTTGTGCTCTGTTGTGGCTTCAGTTAGTTATCCGAGGGTTTGTGCTTTCATTCTGAGCTTGTCTGTTTTTACAGTAGTAGTTATTGCTGAAGAGAGGGGGTGAAACTCATATTGCTGATGTTCTGTCCATTAAAAAAGCAGAAGTAAATGAGTAGTTTACTAGAGATTGACTAATTAATTTCTCCTTTGTTTAACATCTACTGCACTAATCTTCTCACCATATTATTGGCAGAGAGTATGAGAAAACGGTAGAAGAAATGAAAAAAAATCCTCCAAATGTAGCCAAAAAAAATGAGATTGTGGAATATGAAATTGAAAACTATGATATGGAGAGATGTAAGTGGGTAAAATAGCACTGATGAAAAATTGCATACAGCCTTCCAGCTGCTATGAACTTGGGGGATGCTCAGGAACATCATTTGGCATTCCATGCTACAGGATGTTTGTGAGGTCTACATGGCTCAAACTAAGCATGACACATGTGTGTACTCCAGGCAGGTTTGTAACGTACAGCGGGTGTTTTATTGTTGCTGTCTGCATGGTGGATTCCCCAATACTTCCCTTTTTAGATGAATATTTTTAGTTTTGTGTGGCCATATACCAAAACAAAAACCTTGCAAAGAAAAGGAAGGAAGAAAGGCTGCAGACAACCAGGTCTCACCTCAGCTTTCTTTTGAAGGTCTATCCATTGTAGTTTATTGACCTAATATAAACAAACAAGTTCATTCTCAATATATGTGGTAGAGTTGGAAATACTTATATTTTCAAATAAATATTTTAGCCCTGATTTATCAGAGGTCTGTCTCTGTACCTGCTTTTGTTCCTTTTCCTCTACACCTCATACCCTTGAACCTGATGGACAGTTTTAGGTGTTTTGTGATCTCAGGGAAGACTTTTTGACTTTTTTTTAAATTATTATTTATTTTATTTTGTGAGGTGGGAGTTAGACCATGTGAATGCCTCCACTGAAAGCAATTGTGGAAAGTTGCTTTGTTTGACAGGAGAGAATCTGTATGAAATGAGGCACTGGAAATCAGCCTGTGTTATATCACTGCTCACAGGCTTATTTCTAATACTTTCCATCAGCTGCTATAGGAGGATCTGTTGAACTTCTGGAGCAGTTCATGGAAGTTCATGACTTTTCAAATAATATTTGCATTAATTTAATTAACGTATTTTGCAGCCAACCCTGTGACTCTGATCAAACAGCATGTGTGCTTAGGCACTCTTTTAATTTATTACTTGCCTATGCAATGGAAAGAAATAGGGGATACATGCTCGGATTCTTTAATATTAAATGTAATGGCTCTGATTTAAATTTTTAAAGAGAAATTAGATTAGGAAACAGGTTTGGGGTATTCCTCTTCTTATAGTTAGAAGTACAAATTGTAAAAACCTCTCAATCTCTGAAATAAGACTTAATAAGACAAAATAAATGCTGAGACAGTCCTATTTGGATCCTCTCTCTAGACATGGAAGCTGTATGAAAACATATCTGAGTGTTTTTCCTTCTTCAGACACTTTAGCAGCAGAGTTAAGTCAGCTCGGTCTGCCATAGCTTCTGTTCTGGTAGCAGCCCTGTGTGCCAACTGGCCAATGTAACCATCTGTGGAGGGGGTTTGTGAAGTTTTTAAAGCATTTATCATTTTGATCTGGAGTTATAAATAATCCAAATCCTTGAAGGTGTTTAATATATGTGTAAGATGCCATGTGCATTATTCAGGAAGGTATTTTTCATAAAATTCTTGTAAAATATTTCATGTTGGAATTACTTCATTTAAGATTTTGCCAACGAAAGTGATTCCTGGTTGCAGATAGATAGTAAACCACATGACTGTTTTCAAAGATTGCTTTAGCTTTTAGGGCATTATCTATCTAAAGAGAATGAGAAATTATTTTTTTTTGTTTAATTTACTTGAGCCATTTTGAAAATCAGTAACCAAAGCTTCTGGCAAATACTTGAGGCTTGAGCATTGAGTCGTGATTATAAAAGACTGAAGATCTGATATACTGCAGATCTGACGCACACCTGGGCATGGTTTGGATAGTGTTTGCAGCTCCTCATCAGAGCATGAAAGTGTTCAAGAGGGTGTGAAATAGAACTCATCACTGCTGGGGACTCCTCTGGAATCATCCCTTTTTTTTGAAATATTTTAAGAGGTACTTGTTCCAAGTAAGTTTCTCTAAAGAGTAATTATTCTAAAAGAGAAATTCTCATATTTTTTGACACCAGTAGGCAAAAAATTCATAAACCTGGGATAAATCAAAGCAAAGAGTGTGGGTACTTACCCAGACAGTGACATACTTATCCTACATCACTGAGCTGAAGTGTGAGGCAGAGGTTATTTACAACTACAGAATCATATTGCAAGTATCATTCTTTACATGGAATGCAAGTAAGTGAACTTTACAGGGTTGGTGACCAAGTGGAAAAATAATATGTACCTGTTTGCATCAAACAAATTTAAATTTGCTGTTTCTCTTATTCAAATGTTTGTCATTCAACATGAACCATTGTTTTGTCCCCCAAACGCCTGGTTCTGGAAAAGGAAACATGAAAACAGAGTTAAAAGCTTCTTTTAAACAATGCATTTGTCCTTAAAGCATTTGGGTAAGAGGCGCGATAGGCAAGTTCTCAGGGCTCTCCTGAGGGACCTGTCCTGCCCTGCACCCAGCCCAGGGAGGTGCACTGTCATGCTGGCAGGTGAAGGTGTGCAGGTAGGCAACCTCTGTGCCAAAGTCTTCTTATATGCAGATTGCCTAGGGTTTTAGGCACACCATTTAATAACTCTGTCTTGTCTCTTCTGTTAAAAAACCAAAAAACAAAAGAATGAAGTAAATAAATGTAGTAAATATATTGGGATGCTTTTCTGGCTTTATTTTCATTTATGCAATATAACATATTCCAGAGAAAATATTATTTTTGAGGGAAGTTAAGGTTGCTAATTGAATGTTCTAAAATTAAGGGCTGCCATACTGAAATGCCTTGAAAGTTGGACCAGGCATAACTGAGCTGGGGAATATGACTGTCTGTGAATCCTTGCTCCGAGTTGGGAATACATTAGCTGGTGCTGGTGGGGGAGCCTACATTACCATGTTTTTGATAACCCCATGACTGGGCATTTAGTGTGTATGACTTCAATCTAACAGCATGACTTTAATTATAATATATTTTGTCCTCCATTCAGGAAGGGAGGAATGATTTAGTAATATATGCATAGAGAAAAAAAAAATATATTATGTCAGTGCTGCTGTCACTTTGGGCAGATATTTGTGCCTGTGAAGGGCAGGTATAAGTCTGCACTGATCCATAAGTAAAGTGATGTTCTTGCCAGCTAATTTGTGGATGAACGATTTGTTGTGAATATTTCAGTTTATAATGGTAATTTGTGTTTGTGTTAAAAAAATACAAATATTGTTGAACTATCCCAAGTGATGTAAATAACATGAAGAAATGAAGCCCCCTTAATCCAGATCCTTTGTTCACCTCTGCAAGTCCTCATTGATGTGAATATACTGATAACAGCAGAATCCTGATTTCCGCCATGTAATAGAGGCTTGGCCTGTGAGTGCAGGACAGGTTTCTCAGCTCTGATTTGACTTGTGGATAACCTGAAGGTTAATTCAGGATTTTGTTTTGTTCAGGAAACTAAATTGTTCCAAACATGCTATTGTATAATCATTTTAGTCACTTAGTCAAAACATGTGAATAAACTGGAGGAAAAAAGTTATAAATTTCTAGAAACACTTGCACAGAATGAAGTGACTAGAAGTACAGATATTTTTGAATCTAGGGAAGGTCTTATAAAATGACAGATATGAAAAACTGTCACTTCTTTGTATCAAAGTTACACAACTCAGGAAAAAAGAGTTCTGTACATAAAACTATTTTCAGTGGTATTCAGTGGTAAACCAATCTTTTTGATAGGAATCTGCTCAAATCCATCTTGTATTTCCTGATGCTTGCTGTCTGTATAGGGCTCTGCTTTCTACAATCCCATTTGCTTATATGATCACCATTCCACTGTAAGCGTACATAGGATGTTCCTAAACAATCCTGCAGGCAAAGTGGGCTGTCTGCCGTTGCTTCTCCTTCTGCACCTGCACAGCACAGGTCTGTGCCATGCGAATCGTCACACTGAAGGGCTAATATGCCTTCCATCCCCCAGTGCTCCTACCCAAGCAAATGAAAAGTTTCCTGCTATTGGTTTGTGGGTAGAAAAAAAAATAGGGTTTATGGTTAGGTAAGTACCTTGCTTGTCTGTTTTCAGCTCCTCAGTTTCCCATTGCATTCTGTGCCTTTGGGATTCTCATGTCATATTTACAAGTGTTATGCACAGTTGTGAGAGTGAAAATGCTAATGTAAAATAAAAGGCAGATATGTTGGCAAAAATACCATGTATTTGAGGGGAAAACCCCAGAGTGTTATTAGATTATAGTATTTACTGTAAATGCTAGGCACGTTCTAAAGGCTGCTGCCTGAAGTATAGGGATGCAGCACATGAAACTTCTGCAGGGGACAGAAGCTGAACATTTAGACTGTTTGGCATTTGTTTTCCTGGTCAGAAATATGGACCGTGTGCTTTTACTCAGTGACCTGTGGCTAGTTTGGGCACTTCTGTGGCATGTGTGTAAGCACCAGCAGCAGCTGGCTAAGCGTGGCTGGAGAGATGGGGCTCCAAGCTTTGTACCCTGCTGGGTTCCAGCCCAGGTCCTAACCTCTCTGCTTAGGGACCTGGGATGCAAAGGTGCAAATGCAGCCAAGTAAATCACAATGAAATCCTTAAACCCTCCATTTTGGGTTCATACTGCTGGTTCCTGCGTAAGCTGAAGACTGACGTAGAAAAATACAGTTTAACATGATAATCCGTGGTTGAAATCTTGAATGAAAGTTGTTTATTGCACTAATAGTTCTTAATTTGTCTAAGCAGTATTGTTGCAACACTTTGCATTTGGAAAAAAAAAGCTCTCAAAAACTGGCATGATGCTGTAATTATTGATGCACACAAACTCATTATCTGTGCAGAGTTTTGATCCAATGACCCTGTAGATTTTTTTGTTGCCAAAATGTTTGTTACAATTGGCATTGATGCACTTCTGCTAGCGTGTTTTCACTGTCAGTGCTGAATTTCCCTTCACACACATTCAGAAGCCACGATGCACAGTGTACATGTAACAAGCCCATGAAAACATCTGCTCATGTGCCTTCTGAGTGTTTAGCTGAGACTGGCAAAGGAATCTAATGAAATTAGCACTGAGGATTTGTGTCTAAGGGGTGGCACAGTGCCTGATTTCTTTGACAGCTTTTTATGTGAGGAAAGTTTTGGGGTTTCTTGAATCTAAACCTTCTGTAGGATTTATTCTGTAACTATTCTGTGCCTGGAACTTGGTGTACAGTACTGAGAGCAGCACTGCAATGTGAGAAACAAAGAGGGTAGAACAAAACAAAAGGCAGATGTATTGGCCAGTAGTATCTGAGGAATTCTTATTCTTCTGCTCTAAAGTAAGGCAATCTAATATTCTAAGTGCAAATCAGATTTTGAGGGAGGCAATTTTAAGCTGGAAAAAGGAGTTCGTATTTCAGAATAAAAGCATCTATGTGGTAAAGGGGGAGATATAAAAGATCATGTTTGATAAATTTCTAGCTATTGTTCTTTAAAACAAAAAACTTCTCAATGAAGTGTAGGCCACAAGTTCAAGGAAGAATGTTTTAATTTCCAAATCCATTTGCTAGAACTTAGATTTTCATCTTTTATTTCTGTCCAAAAAAACTCTACCTATTTACAGCACCACCTTTCTGCCTCTTTCAGGTGAGGAGTCTGGTGGCCTCAGGAGGACAGTGCTGTCTCCAGGCTGTGGTACAGCTGTCCAGCTTCTTTCTTTGCCTCTCCTTTTTCTTGCAGCCTTAATACAGCCACAGACTGTACTGAAACTGGAGAGTCTCATGCTCTCTTTCATCATGAGAGAGATATGTTTGAATTTAAACAAGGCTGAGCTGTGAAACCATGGAGCTGTGTGTGCTACTATTTTATTTAACAACACTGCTTCTTCTAGTAGCAGACAAGTAAACTAGAAAGGCACAGCAAATGCCTCAAGTAAGCTGCTGGGCGGTCTGGAGGACCCTCTCAGGTCTTGAGTAGGCACCTCATCCCTATTCTCCCCTTTTCACAGTGCCTTCCTTGGTGTTAGAGCTAGAGGACACATTTCCATGGCTTCCAGGAGTCACTTTTTCTTGCTGGCGAAGGTTGAACAGCTTGAGCAAGGGTTGCTCGAGTTCACAGCCAAGCGCTGTGTGACTGTAGAGCTGCAGGGCCTGCAGCAAAGCTCACCCGAGCTGCATCAGCCACTGCCATGTGAACCAGAACCTGGCTGGGCAGGAGCTGCTTGTGCAAAAGTATTACAGTGGGAGCACAAAAAGGTGCCTTTCTCTTTTCCTTCCTCTGATAATCCTTCTACCACCAGTAAAATGTTTCTTTAGCAGTGTACAGTAGCTCTTCCTTTTTACAGTGGTATATTACTAAGAAGTATATAAAAGTATGTTGTTTAATCTAAAAACCAGGGAGTAATGTTTGTCTTACTGTGCAAAGCCTTACAGGGCTCATTGATGTGGCTGGCTCAACTGCTGCTGTCTCTCTGAAGCTAGTGTCAATGGTTTACAAAGAAATCGGGAGTGTTCAGTTGCCAGGGATATTCCACACTTTCCACCTGTCTGCATTTATCAGTGGACACAGATCCTGATCCTGGTGGCTACTTCCTTGTGGATTTGTGTTTTGGTCAGAGACAATCCTGCTTGCCTAATCTGAATGCCATTTAATTCCTACCCAAGGCCCATTGAGTGTTATGAGCCCATAGTACCCATTCTAACACTGATAATTAACTGCCTGAAACTTGACATACCCTTGAATTTTAAAACAGATTTTATGCCCCTTATAAACAACAGTTATCAGGAAAAAAGGTAAAATTGCACATCTTTCTGTTTTCCACCATACACAATTTGCACTTCAAAGTGACTATATTTAAATGAACTTCCCTGCAGCTACTGTTTACAGTAGCCTTCAAAGAATAATGAGAGCTTTAAAATAATGTAGACTATTACATGACTTATTTTTCAGAACACATGCACTGGATGTTTTAGAGTGAAATGTCTGTGTTTCAGATTAGATGGATTGCAGACAGCTGCTGTGTTTACTGAATGTTACAGATGGAAGGGAAAATAAATGTAGGGAGAAGTCAAAGAAAATGAAGGATTCTTAAGTATGCCTTATACCTGAAAAGCAGTAACTTAAAGGCCAATCAGATTATCTCAGACATCATCTTGATAGTGAAGAAAACCTCACTCTCTTCCTCTTAAAAGAAAAATATAAAAAATTCTATGTGTATTTGCCATAAGGTTTCCGGGAGAGGGATGTGCTGCTTCTCCTATTCCCTTTCCAACTTCTGCTGGAGCTGTGTGTTACTTATTGCCAGCATTTCTTGTCTGCACTGTTTTATCCAGGAAACCTTTAGGTGCTGATAAAATGATGTTATTAAAGAGTTTAAGCAGCAGGTAGACATTTCTCCATTAGTTTATACATTTTTTTTTTAGCCCAGAATTCTTTCTCTCAATACATTTGTAATGCTGTAAATACCGCTTATGTGCATGCTTCTTGACAGGGTGCAAGGTGAGTAGTAAAAAGACTGACCCAACTTCACACCTGCTGGCTGACCAGCCGTATATCATAGAATCCCAGACTGGTTTGGGCTGGAAGGGACCTTAAAGCTCATCCAGTTCCAACTTTCTGCCATGGGCAGGAACACCTTCCACTATACCAGGTTGCTCTAAGCCCTGTCCAACTTGGCCCTGAGCACTGCCAAGGATGGGGCAACCACAGTGTCTCTGGGCAACTTATGCTAGGGCCTCACCATCCTCACAGGGAAGAACTTCTTCTAAGATCTCATCTCAATCTCTCCTCTGTCAGGTTAAAGCCTTTCCCCCTTGTTCTGTCACTATGTGCCCTTGTAAAAATCCTCTCTCCAGAATTCTTGTGAGCCCTCTTCAGGCCCTGTAAGGCTGCTTTGAGGTTGGGCTATCTATCCACCTTTTTCTTGATGGGTTTTGCATTTTTAACTAAGCTTTAGGCTGTCAAAATTACATTGCTTACACTATAAAAGACTGCTTAAATTTGGCATAAATTGTGTCTACACAGACCACAGGCATTGCTGCCTTGTAAAAGCGTGGTACAAGATGCAAACAAAAATGTCATTATGTGTATTTATGGGATAATTAGAAGAAATGGCATAAAGCTTTACACTTTACAGCTTTTCAAATTGAAATTCCTTTGTGGGTTTTGTAAACTCCCTGGTTTTACACTTATATTTTTTTGCTAATTTGTTACACATGGTCTCTTCTGCTGATTAAAACAGATGGACACCTATCAGTTCTGAGCTTTGCTATGTCTCCAAAATGTAGAATTTACTAGAATTTACTGTAGAATAGGGCTAAGGGGGCCCTGTTTCTGCCTTCTCATCCAAAAACCCAAAAAAGGTTACAAGTCTTCTACGGAACACTAGGTGGATCATTGTGATGCTTCCCAGAGCCACCTCACCTGACAGCTTACGAAAAGGAGTTTGCTCTGGGCTTGCTGCTTTTGTGTCCCCTTGATGACTGGTACACTGGGCCCTGGAGGACAATGTGCTTCTGTAGCTTTATGGGGTGTGTGCTGGAGGAAACAGGGTTTTTAGAAGGTGAAGCATTCTCTTAATGGAACTGGTCTGGGGTGAGGATTTCAGTGGATGATCTTTATTTTGGTCTTGAGGTTATGAGGTTTAATATTTAGGGGCTTTTCTAGTGCACTGAGCACTTTCTGGCTTTGTTACAACTGCTACAGCACATCTTATGTTGAGCCTTTCTCCTCCCTCTTTTTAAAAAAAGTACTTGCAGGTGAATATTTTGATGTTTATTACCACAAATTGGCAGATGGGTTAAATAGGACACGGGGTCTCTTGTGGTATTTACCAGGGTAAATTGATAAAAACCTATAACAAAACAAGTTTAATCCACAAACAGAAGGTGATTTATTGCCAGATGGTGTCACAGTTAAGGAATATTACAGAGACAATAATCCTTAATATGAGAGTTATAATCTGCAATAACCGGCTGCAATAGCAATACTACTACTTGAGACACAGGAAAAGGAAAACTTCCTTCTCTGGAAAAAAAACAGTGTTGTGGAAGATCTGAGGTCTCCAAGAGAAATGATGTAGTCCATGTTAGAAATAAATAACAGAAAAGCATTCTATAAACGGAAGGATTTATTTATCTCTTTTATATTGGCATTTGCACCATCTGTGTTGGCTTTTGCTGCTTCCAGCAGCATTGTACCCTCTGATGGCTTCTGACCCTCAGTGTCCTCTCCTTGCTTCCTCCTTTGAATTATGTTATTGGTTGCACTTTGTTTTCCACGTTATGGTTGTATGGACTGTTGTATGGAGTTCAGAGCCTTGTTCAAAGTCTTGTTTGAAATGGAATTTGGAGATATGTCTGGCTATATTTGTATCTAATTACTTTCACAATCTCTGATGTAAAGCAGCCTGGGTCAGTGCCAGTGATGAGAGCAATAGCCCGTCTGATGTGTCAGCTTCCTCCTACTTGAAAAGATCAGATGGGTCACACACACACACACACACACACACGGGAATGTCCTGGCTTGCAGTTGCACAGCCCAGACTGAAATCAATTACTGAAATCAAATAGGTGCAAAGAGTGAATTATGCTGTCACTCATATAAACAGCTCTCCTGGTTTAGAACAAATCTTGGTGGGCAAGGCAGTGTAAGGAAGCTCCACAGCTGCCCCTACACTACTGTATTCATTGAGTTGCAGACAGAACACTTGATCTTAGAGACTTAGCAATCCATATGCACATTTTCCAGCATGAATTTTTAATTCTTTTTAATAAAAAGCTGTTACTCAAAACCAGTGAGTAGCTAGCAATCTCTGGATTCAGGATGGGAATTGAGCCGATGATACTTTCCTCTCACAAAAGTGAAATTAGAGTAAATATAAGTTATTTCATCACTATATATTATTTACAATGCCTTTATAAATGTGGTGTTTTGCAGAAGCAGAGTAAAAGAAATGAATCTTTAATACTTATATCGCAGTGAGATTTAATGAGTAGAAAAGAAATGTAGTTTCTTGCAATAGGAACAAATATTACTAAAATTCCAATTCCCCTAATTGGAGGAAAAGAAGTCTTCTGATGAATATGCAGAAAATATCAATTTATCATCACATACATATTACAGGAGCTGGAAATAACCTTCCCCTGTAATATTCTTGTAAAAATTGGGTTAGGGTTTGGAAATGTTCTTCTCAGTAGGGTAAAGTAGCCTATGTGCAAGCCTATTCTGCAATGGTTTGATTGATTCCTTATTCCTTAATATCAGTAATTGCAAATTAAAAAGAATAGTAATAATAAAATGGGTTTTCATACATCTGATGGGTGAAATGAGGGTGATGGAGTGGTTTGTGTTTGCTTTTGACTTATAATTAAACCTGAAGCTCACAGTTATTTATTAGGTGAAACTGTTTCCCCCAGACATATTCTGTACCTCTTGCAACCATACCAGTTAAGGTACAGCTGTGGTTTCTCAGCCTGGTTCTCTGTCAGGGTGTCTGCACCTCTCAGGTTTGCTCTCGCATCTTCAGGTCCTTGGGATGCCCCATGGCATGACTGCCCCAGGCTGCAGTGATCCATCCCCGGCATGTCCCTGCCTGCTGTTCCATAGGGAGTGTGCAGACTGTGGCTAACTCTTTGAACTGCTGTTTGGACACATCCCATGTCTAAACTTGGCTGTTCCACAGAAAAATATGTTAATATACTTAGGATTTTAGAATTTAATATGTAGAATTGGAATTTAATGTTGGCATATATTGTCTTCTGTGGCCTTGGATAAAATCTTTTTTCCCCTTTTGCTTCAGTTCTGGCTTTCTAGACTGGGGGAAACAGTATCGCACTACTTGGAGAAATGGTCTGCAAAAGCATGTACTAATGATATTAAAAAAGATGAAAACAATAATAATGAGATCCTTCACATATTCCCTCTTAGGCTATAGATCCTTGTCTTCCATAAGACAAGGATATAAGCCATTCTCCTTTGTCCAAGAAATATCAAACAACATTTAACCAAACTTGCCCAGGGAAAAGGCATTCATTTGTTGGCTCCTCCAGTACAGTTACCTTTGAAATAGGTCTAATTTTTTTAAAGACATGATTCCAGAAGCAGTGTTATTTAATATGGTATTTATTTTATACATTCATTATATTCAGATCATGTAGGTCTGTGTAAATAAAGTCAATATTATCCATGCATGTTTATGCATTTAGGTTTTCATGTACCTTCTATTAAATGAAGCAAAAGATATGAAGGCATTGTGCATCATTCTAAAGCTGCATGTCTCTGCTCAGTTTTCTTTCAGGAAAAAAGCAAATATTGAAAGACATTTCTTCTGTTATAGGGTATTAGCCATGACTTCAAGAAGTGTAATCTGTCATTTTCAGCTGTTCTACTGGCATACATCAGAAGTGGGGAAAACGGAGGCTTGGGAGTGAAAAATTGAGTCACACAAAATAGATTTGTGTTTAATCTCAATAAAATGCCTTTCTTTCAAAGCAGAAGCTTCAGCCAACAAAACTTGAATACAAGAAGTCTATTTAGTTTTGTGGTAACTGTCGATTTGTGTAGTTCAAGTATGATAAAGCTTTAAAGCTGAACAGTTGCACTTCATTTCATGTTGTTCCAAGTCTGAGTTGTTTTACGGATAACGATGCCAACAGTACAAAAGGCTTTTAATTTATGAACGTAATTATTCCAGTCCTCTACTTTAACTGCTCTTCATGTGTGTGTCGCAGATACATGAAGCTTTATGGTTATAAAGTGTATTTCTTTAGCAATGCTATGGAGTCTGCAGTAGGGCAGCTGAAAGGTTGTGTTCCTATGACTGTAAGATGATTTTTTGGAGCTGGGTGATAAAGGACTGATACAAGGCAATGTGTCCTGGATTGAAAGGTGTGGAAATCAGCAGGGCAAAATTCACACTAACAAAATAATCAGAGAATATAATAATATTTTCATCTCAAAGGGCACAAATTTGTAAAGTGCTTCCTTCATTGGATTCTGAATGTTTTGGCATGTTTTCTATTAGATGGTAGAAACTGGTAGTAGCTATTGCTGCATAGCTGTGTCCTTCCTCCTGCTGAAAGCAGCTTCTGGTGGCTGTTCTCAGAATAACCAGCTAGGCATATAGATTTTCACAGTGGAATGGCCAAAAATGGTTCGTGTTCTTCAGTATCAGACCCAGGATAATTTCACATTAAGACCCTTTTTTAGCCCTCCCCCCAAAAAAAGCCAAAACCAAACCATCAAAACCCTTACATTTCAGGTAGTTCTTCTGTGGGCAACTTCTTGACTGAATCGGGTTATCCTTGTTCTTTCTTATTTGAGTGAGGAGCTCTTGTAGGCTGCCTATTTGAGACCAATTATTTTCAGGAATAAAATCCACGATGATTTAAATGGGAAATGTGTATGTGTTTATAACAAGGCTTTATTCTGTAAAAAGATGAAGAACCTTATGAAAAATACATGACAAAACCCGCCCCACAGCCCAATAACAAAACAAACGCCAAACCTGTCCTAAGTACTTACTCCGTGTGTCTGCTTTGCCTTCTGTGATTTCAACTGCACTACCCAAGGGATGACTGAGAGTTTTTTTACCTAGTCAGAAAGTCTTCCTTCATTCAGTTGTCTCTAACAATAGTAGAAACAAACTTTTGAACAAAATGGGTATTATGAATAAACATGCCGGTGCTTGCTTGAAAAAAATGTTTCATGTATCTATAAATATATCAGGAGAACATAGACTATATAATGAAAATGTGATGCCTGAGACCAAAAAGTGCAGTGTGATCTTATGGGAACAGAATTGCCGTCAAAGCATGTTATTAATACATAGGTCATTGAGCCTAAAGATCTGTCTTCACTGAGCAGCTGATTCGGGACTTTTCCCAGATTTTGAGCCTCCGTGAGAGAAAGTGGTATACTATGTGTACACACACCACACACCCCTCCCCCCCCCGCCTTTTTCCTTTACTGAGAGGTTCCTGAATTAAACCCAAGTGAAGGGGATCCTGTAGGAGATGCTAATGTGTTTCACAGCTCATTCTTATCTTTCCTGAAATCTTTATGTCCAGGATGAGGTCATCTGATATAGAGGTTCTTAAACTGCAGAACAGAATTCTCCATGAGACTCTGTTGCTGGAGACTTGCAGAGTGAGAGTCCAGCTAGGAGGACGGAAATGAGGAGAGCAGTAGCACTGGGAGAAGTGTCACCAAGTGCAGAAAGCAGCAGAACCCGTGGAAGCCGCAGCGCTGCTTCTTACTGGGACTTCTGGACTGGCGGATAATGTAAGGAAAAGGTGGGATATAGCTTCTGGTGACTGAGGGCTCTTTCTGCTGCTCCTCTCTATGCAGTCTATCAGTCTGAAGCCTTGTCTTTGGCACAGAACCACCTTCTCACACTAGTGCCTCCTTCATGTAGACTAAAGTGCAGAAGCAGGAAAAAAATGCCAATATTTCTCTGTGCTTATCAGCATGCCTGTGGAAGATGGATCTGCTTGATGCAGTTGTCCTGGAAGTAACTCCAAGAAGTGTCATGGGCTGAAGCTTGCCCACCATGTCCTGCAGAAGCAGTGGTAAGGCATTGTGATGTGTGTTGAACTTTGCTGTTGGAGTTACCACCCCAGTTTTAGGCTAAACTAGATCCCAGAATGATCAATAAAGAGTAGTTTGATAATCTGCTGATGTTTTAGATGCTGAATGAGGCATGTTGTCAAGAAGTCATCTACTACTAAGTGTATTTCCAAATGCTTTAAAAAGATTGTCTCTCTCATTCATCCAACGGAATGACCTTGACTATTGATTTCATTATACAGGCAAGTTATTACTGTGTCTTGCTCTCGATTAACTGCAGCTCTGAAACTGATAACGTGTTCTTAATTTGAAATAATGTATTAACCTTGTGGTTGTTGAGGCCAATAAAATGAGAAACAGGAAATCAGCAGAAATAACCACTGAGAAATGCAGGAATTCTTATGTTCATTAGCATTTTAAAACTACATGAAATGCATAGCGACGACTGTAAAGATACATTAATTTGATTTCATGTAAGCATACAGTTCTTAGCAAATGTAAGCCAAACTATTGCATCAAAGACAGTTGAAGTCAGTGGACTGGGCTCTGAAAACTGCATTTTAAAGGATTTTGTCAAATTTGTAGAATCCCAGACTGCTTTGGATTGGAAGGGACCTTAAAGCTCATCCAATTCTAACCCCGTGCCACAGGCAGGAACACCTTCCACTAGACGAGATGGCTCCAAGCAGTATCCAACCTGGCCTTGAACACTGCCAGGGATGGGGCAACCACAGCCTTGGGCAGCCTGTGCCAGTGCCTCACACGGAAGAATTTCTTCCTAATATCTAATTTAAATCTGCTCTCTTTCAGTTTAAGGCCATATCCGAAAGAAAGAGACTACAAAAATCTGTATACACTTAAATGTATTTTTTCTATTAACAGAATCTGCAAGAAATTGATATAAAAATACTTTAACTTCCCTGTAACTGTTTAATGCATCATATGATCTTTGGAAATTGAGCCAGTATTGATCTTCATCCATTTAGTGAAGCTAATCTATTATTTAGCTATTCTTTCTTCATTGGAACCAGGTTGTTTTCAGCACTGTCTTTCTCTGTAAGTGTTCAGTTCCATTCATACCAAAGTTGTGTTACCTTCTTTCTTCTGGGGTTTCTGTTGCCCCATCACACTTGACATCAAAATAACAAGATAAGCAGGCAGGGCATCATTGTAGTAAATGTCTTTTGTATGTGAATTCTGAAAAACTGGACATACAGACTTTCTTTAAATCTGATTTTGTTGCAATCTTGGATTCCATCACTAATTAATTGCTTTATTAGATGTATATTGTGGGGATTTTGAGAAGTTCTCACTCTCTGTATTTGGAACCGTAACTGGATTCCAAAAAAAGTTCTTTTATAAAATATTGCCTAAGATGTTTGAGACCAACACAACCTGTTCAAGGCTGAACTCATTAGATCCAGGAATATTTAGATTGAGCTATGTTGGTCTAGGCTATGCTGCTATAAACCTACCACAGATCAATTGAAAAGGGCATTGACAGTTACTTTTTAATCACTAATATCTCAGTTACTGCAACTGGAGGAGGAATAACTCAGGTGAATATTCAGGGAAAAGAGGATGGCAAGCGCTGGCCACAACCTTTCAGCATACTTTGCTTTTCCTAATTTTTGAAGTTTCAGTCAGAGAGGTAAATGCTTTTATTTTTCCTTCTACAGTTTCTTGCCATTATATCACTGTTATGAATTTCTTTTTTATGAAAAGTATAAAGAATTTGAAAGGAAAGAATCATCTTGATCCTTATATCAGGCTTTTCCTATACAGTTTTTATTTTTGCCATAATTATGCTTGTGGAAAACAGCTCTTTGGTCTTTCAAGTACAAACAAAAATTCATATTTGTATTTCTTTTGCAAAGGCCTGAATATCTGTCCTGTAGAGAATATTGATTGTAGTGATAGATCTTTCTATCTTTCTTGTTCATAGCTCAAGATGTTAGTCTTATATATAAGGAGATACAAGCCAAAATATAAGTCATCCTATGCCTCAAGTATGTGTTAAAAATATTTGAGCAGAATTTTGCAACCTGAGCAAATCTGTGCTGAAATGGGATGTGACTGATTTTGGGCAAACATTTGAAGATGTCCAAAATTCATATTTGAGACTTCAGTTGGCTCTTTATAAAATTTGATGATGTATCAGAGCATGAGGGAAATACGTAATTATAAAAGTGCTTCCAGGCTTCAGGCCAAATGGACAAGTACCATCCTTGAAACCTTCTTATGGCTCACATGTGGCCACACGAGTCTAATACATTAGCACATTTTTCTGTCAAGTAAGGTTCTGCTATTCTTGCTGCAAACTTTTGTAATGGACCTCTGATTTATGATGCAGTTTGGAAATTATTATTTTATTGTAATCTTATAAATTTACTTTTTGAAGTATAAACATTACTGATGAAAGTCCTAGTCCTATAGTGCTTGTCCTTTTCTGATCTTGGTACGGTTTTGGCTATTCTTTAACAGGTTCTTATTTTGGGCCTTTGTTGATTTCTAAGAGGAGTTCTTCAATTCAAAGCTTTGTTGGGATATCTAAAATTGCCACTAAGATTCTTGCATTCATCTAATGAATTTCTGTGAAACTCTGGAAAAGTAAGTGCTGCACCACACCACATGGTCTGTAGCCTCTCACTGTCAGTGCATGTGAAACCTTGTTGAGTTTCCTAGTAATTGCTTCTTGCTTTATATAGCAATTAATCATCAGATATAACAAGGAGAAAAACTGGGAGGGAAGATGTCCACTATTTTGTGACTCTGGGAAAGGGACAGCGTTCAAATGTGATGTATTTTTAATAATGCTAATTAAATTCTCATCAGGTTGGAATAAGAGTACAGCTCCTCAGTATTACCAGGGTCATCCCTGTGTGTACCAGACAGCTAAGTGCCTTTCAGTAATGTGTGAACAAAGCTCTTTATTATGATGAAAAAGAAACATTGGCTTTTTTTTTTCAGAAAACTAGGGCAATGTAAAATATATATCTTAAGTAGGGAAATTAAAAAGTCTTTTAATTATTTGAATTTTCCTAGTCTGTCTCTTGTTAACAGTGCCTTTTTCTGTAAAGTTTTATTATTAACATAAACCCAGACTTCTAAAACCTGGTTGTCATGCAAATGTTATCTCACGTAGCTTCAAAACAAGTATATGTTTTAAGAAGCATTATTTCATTTTTTATTTATTAGAATCTAAATTATAAAACCTTTTATGACTTGCTAAAGTCACAGTCTGTGGCAGATGAGGGGACAGATCCAAACTCTCTTGAGTGTGATCACAATTCCTGCTCAGTCACTGGGTATTTAAAGATGTTCAGATGTTGCTTACTTGGCAAAATTGTCTGTTCCCTTTATAACCAAAGACAGGATTTAGAAAACCTCTCCTATAGTAAACGATGACTCTTACTAAAGTATAATCCTGAAAAGTAGCAACTTCCAAGTCTCCTGGTAGTTATGACAAATGCTTTTCTGAATGGGAATAAAGATTCCTTTTTTTTTCATGAAGAGTTTAAAAATGAAAAGTAGTTCCATGATGTCACATATTTGGAGATGATATAATTTACATGAACAGATGATAGTAACACTTTAAAAAAGTTTACTTACTTATATTATCTGAGCAGGAGTTGTTAAGAAATTATATAGGGAGGGATCTATTTGGTCATGTTCACTCGACTTATCATATGCAACTTTTGGGGATGTTTACTAAGTTTCCTAAGCGTGCTTGGACAGTGGGTTTGGAATTAGAGGTTGCCTGGAGGCCTGGCTCATGTGTGGCTGTGCCTGCAGCACAGCCTGCCCACAACTGCCCACAGGCATGCTGTGCGTTTTCCCATTGCTTGACTGGAAAAGTACTGTCAGAAAAGTAGTTTTGGGAGCTTAGGAATATTGGCAGGAGATTCTGACTTTCATTTAGTTTGATGAAAAAGAAATAAATACTGGAGAAGTACTATAAAAGCATAATAAAAACCCCAAACCAAAACACCAACAAACCACAAAACCAAAAACAATGATACAAAACAAGGCAACAAAAAACCCTCAATGCACCACCACCACCAAAAGGAGTGTGACCAGCAGGCTGAAGGAGGTAATCTTAAGGTCCTTTCCAACCCAAACCATTTTATGATTCTGAATCTAAAAAAAAACCCAACTCACAACACCCCAGGGAAACTTGTACAGCTTTTACCTAGGTAATAAAGCAGAAGAGAAATGTGAGGAGTTAAGGACAGAAACCAGGCTGCCCAGGTGGGTGATGGCAATGCTGCAGAAGTGCAGAATCTGAACGGACTAGGCCATGAGCAACCAGACTAAACTCTGCAGTTAGCTTTGCTTTGATAGGAGGGTTAGGCTAGATGAGCTCCAAGGTAGCTTTCAACCAAAAGGGCACTATGACTCCATGAATGCAAATGCTAATATTGCTGGAAATCTTTCATGCAGTTTGTTTTTTGAGTTTAGTAGTAACAAATAGAGACTTCAGTCACACAAAGGTATTAGTAGTCAATCGTCAGTATGCAGAACTATTGTGTGGAATAAAAGTAGAGCACTCGCTACCCTGAGCTGAGTGACAATAACTGAGTGGGTTATAAACCGATATACTGATGCTCTAAAGATTGCCTGCAATGAAGCGTCAATGCAGTTATCTGGTTGTGACCCACTTGAGCACCCAGCAAGAAGAAATACATTAAATACTCCTCATTAACTAGAATGCATATCGTGATCGAATTCACTTTTTTCTTAGAGAGTGAGGATTGGAAATTACTTGTTTCAGGAATTGCAGCAGCCATTTAATATAGATAGATATTCATTAGTACATTGCTGATTGGTACGAGTAAGTTTAAGGATCAAGAAAAGAGAACAGAAAGTAACATATCTGAGCTAGTTTCCTGACCTCATTCCTGTTTCTAGATAACATTAGACTCTGAAAATGTTGGCACCAAACTGAATAGTATATAACCACTAGCTGTTAATTGCCAGTGGAGGAACAAGAGAGGTAGTGAACTCTGAATGTCTTCAATCTTACCCTTAATAAAGTCAAATTCTCTTGCCAGGAAAGACAATCTGATGAGTCTCTGTATTGCCATTAGGTAAAAGGAATTGATCAAAGGTTTTAAACAAGGTTTCTTGGGGACTTTTTCACCATCATCAACCACAGCTGACTAATGCCTCTTCCTTTCCAGCCTTGAAGGCTGGCTGTATTCATGAAGTCATTTATTTTCAATAAGCTGTCAAATAATTACCTAGTTTCTCTAGTGATGTTTGTGTTCACAACTTCTTAAATTTCTTGGCTGGAAAGAAAAATAACACTGAAAATCACTATGCTCTTTGGATGTCCCTGAGAGCTGTCAGAGCTGGGCTAGCTGACCTGCTTGGCGGGGGACTGCAGTTCATGTCCGTGTCTGGCACAGCACAGTCCTCACCACGCCAGCACAGCTGCTGTGTGCCTCTATGCAGGGGGTACTCCTCCATATCCCACAGTGAAGGCTGCCAGGTACTTTGTCTCTGCAACACACTGTTACCTCTTGTCTCTTTTGGGACTGGCTATGGGGGTCTTTGGGTAATGGGGGTGAAAAAGGACTGAGCTGCATTCAAACTGGGATGTTTGTGTGACTGTGAAGTTTAACAATCTATTTTTCCAGTGAAAGGTGACTTGGAACTCAGTGGCAAAATATCCCTCAAGGAAAGGGAGGCAGCACATTGATAGCCATAGAAAAAAACCCTTTAGTTTAAAAGAGTTCATCCTCATCCAGTACGAAAGTGCCCTGGTTCTTTTGAAATCATTGGTTCAGAACAGAGGATGTTCACTCACAAGTTAACTGGTATTGCTAAGTATTGTTTACAAGAAACTTGTTCCTATGAAAAATAATAGAAGAAATGCAGACTTGACAGCAGTACTGGTTGTTGTTGGTTGGACCCTGCCTCTGCAAGTGGAAGATATTTACCATGATGTTGCCTGTTGAAGGTGTGACTCATTTTACTCTTATTGCTGCCATGCAAACGGTTCTCTGGACAGAAATAGCTTTTCCAGTTCATGGCTCTCTGAAAACTAACTCCTGGCCAATGCAAATCAGGGTAACACTACTGGCTAGAGTGATACACGCCATCTTGGAAGGCATAGTAAAGTAAAGGACAGCCAATGGTGCTTCCATAATGGATATGTTAAATGGAAAGTAAATGGAGGATAATGAGAGAGGAGGAAGACTGTTCCCTCTTTTGTTCTTCCTTCTGTCACTCCATGGCTTCTTTTTTTCTCCAAACACGTGGTATACTGTTTAGTGACAAAGTTTGCATTTCCTTTATCCCAGTCTCATACAGAATTTCATAGTTGAACATGGAAGGAGAAAATAACACTGCTTAAAAATTAAATTGCATCTGAAGTGTAGTATCTATTTTTAAAAACATAAGCAACTGAATCTTGCATTGGAAATGGGTGTCCTTGAGGGATGTTTATTCCTGTGATCACACTTCAGTGGATCATGTTGGAGGTATTTATTGTGACCTTAAATTGTAAGCATGCTTTCTTAACAAGTAAAGCACTACAAAGAGCAGTACCCATGTTAAATATACGTAGTTTATTATTTAGCAGTTTTCATTTTCAGGAGCTTCTGTAGTTGCATATTCATGTGCTCTCATGTGCAAATATGCTAAAGAGATTATAATACTAAAGTACAGTTGTCAAGTTTCCATTCTCACTGTTGTTGTTGGGTTGTTTGGGTTTTTTTGGGAGGGAAGGTATTGGGGGTTTTTTGGTAGTTTTTGTATTTGGTTAGTTGGCTGGTTTAGAATACCTAGAGCTTCCTTCTCAGAAGGTGTTTTCTGGTTTTGTCTTGATAACAGTGAATAATGACAGAATATTTAGTCATAATCTAAACAGATGAAAACTTTCTGATTTTGATGAGTTTCTTGCTTCATGTATGCATTTTTACTACTGCCAAACTGGTTGCAGGAGTATTTAATAATCTGAATATCTGAAGTTCCCGGGTAACCACCCGTATCTGTTCACTGAATTGCAAAGAGAATTTGCAGTTTTAAGAGAAGTAACATGTTACATTTAGCTCTTGGAACCGATTAAAACCATGTAAAAGATACGTATTTAGGTAGAGGTGTATTCCTCTCAGATGTTAAAAAGCATGTGTGCAAACATTCCACCATCCTCAGTAGCACATATGAATACGGTTTTGTCAGCTGAGAACCTTGCCAGGTTTTGGAACTCCAAAATGTGCTTCCTGACTACATGAGAAAACTCTGTAAGAGGTCTCCCAGCAGGACTAACACAAACAGATTTGGAGCCAAGTAACAGAAAAATTTCGTTAACACCTTTCATTTGTAAGGGCCTTCAGAAGCATCATCTATTTCACAATGTAAGGTAACTGCATGAAGTGTATAAATTGCTGATTTTGTAGACAGACAGAAACAAGGCAGCTTTAAATAACACAATTTATGTACTTAGTTCTTTGCTTCCAAGCCCTTGAACGTGGAGGTCTGTGTGCCTACATGCTTTAGCAGAGGTTCTTTGGAAATTAAAGTGACATAGAAGTTATGCCATAATATGAATATCTCAGTTGGTTTCAATTAAAGAAAAAACCCAACTTTTTCCTAACATTTCAAGAAATATTAACCATCAGTGTGAAGGAAAGCAGCAATGTCATGTGTAAAAGGAGCTAAGGAAGAAGTGGTGATTTGGAGAAGGCGGAGCTATGTCCATTCTGCCTTTTGCACCTTGGGTCTGCTTTGCTGTAGATCAGGCAAAGCTGTGGGAAGCCATGGACATGGGCTGTGGTAAGTTGAGGGATTAGAGAGGAAGATTTTGGTGAAGATATGTGATAGAAAAATTGAAGTGAACAAATCCGCACACACATAAATCATTCACAGCTAAGACAACTCCTGTGGAGTTCAGAGATGCTGGTGTAGCAGCGCTGTAGAGGACAGTGCAGTTAGCTGTTTTAGCTGTGCTGATGTCCATGCTTGCATGGGGCAGTGAGAGCTTGGGGAGGTCAGTGACTGCCACGTGAGGTGGAAAACACCGAGTGAGCTTCTTTTTTCAGACTCTTCTGGGTTGATCCTGGCCATGTTGCCCAGTGAGCTATCTGGAAATAGCAACACAAAACAAGCTCTTCTGTTATAAGGCAGCTTATAAAAATCATTGTAGTCCCATTCCATCTGGGAAGGTATGGTAGCCTACCTTAGCTGATGCTCTGACTCTGTAGTTTCTCCCATGTGTTACCTTGCAGTGGGCAGAATTTGGTAAGCACCAGGAAACAGCAGCAGGTAGGGACTAGCAAACTATTATCCTGTCATTTTTGGAAAATTAACAGCATGAAAATACTTTGAGCAAAAGTTTGTCTTTCAACCTGAAATCTTACTTGGTTTAGTGAGCTCAGCAGGTTATGAACATATAGGGAGTTTCAGTCAGAAGTTTACGTGTATCGAGTTGTAGTACTTGTTTTACAGGACTAGGATCCATGAACTGCATGGAAATTCACTAGGACAGGTTGCTGGGTTTAGGGAGATGTTGGAGCTTTTTTCTTCTTCCTGCCCTTATCTTGATGAAAATTTCAATGCTTCCTGGCAGATGTGCACATTGCAGCCCAAGCGAGACATTAACCTTATGCTGTCCAGTGCCTTCTTCAACAGCGTAGCGGTGTCCTGTCACTCTCTTGTGCCAGAACTGCAACCAACGATTACTCAGATAATGCTCATCAGCAGATTTTACAGCCCTTCTGACTGTGACCAGTGTTGCACACTGGTCCTATGAGCCCGAAATGGCTTTTTTGACTCATGTCTTCCATTAACTTCTAGGTATTTATCTCCTCCTTGGCATGCTGGGACACACACGAAGCTCCTGAACTTTTTTTCACTCTGAATCTGTGGGTTGAATGGAGCTTAAATGGTTCTTAGCCAGGGCCATGGGGAGAAGGTTTATCAAACAGCACTGAGCACTATCTGTGCTTATATGTAAAAATGCATTAGGGTTTAAAATGTCAACCATTAATTAAGCCAGGTGCTCCAACATAAAAGGTTTACTGCTGTTCTCCTGTGAGAAATCTAATTAGGATGTCTGAGTTGGTAAAACAGAAAATGCTCAGGTACAGTGTGCATTCAGCTGCCTTAGAAATAAGATTTCTTCCTTTTTTACACAGTTTATCATGGAAAGCTAAATATCCTCTATTTGTCTTACAAGTACAACAGTTACCCATCTTGATATTTGCAGTGCTTCGTCCCTGCAGCATGAGATTTTCATGACTTTCCTGTCAGGTTTGCTGCAATATCTTTTGTGATGGGTAAATTGGCTTCACATGTGCTGTTCCCAAGCAACCCAGCTCCTCTGAGGCTGGGTTTCCCTGGATCCATGGGGAGTGGGTGTTCAGAGGGACACAGGTGATAACTCAGTTTGCCTCTGTCTAGGCTGTGCTGTTGAAATAGAAATTTGACAACCATGTGAAGATGATCTCTTTTGTAGCGATGCCTGATGTTGCAGAAGATACGTGGAACATCTAAAGCTGAGTTTTTAAATACTCATTTTAAAGAGAAATTTTAAATACTAATACTAAAGGGGTATGCGTGCATGTGTGCGTGAGATGTTGAAAGCTCTTAATAGTAGAAATAAAAGCCCTAAGAAAGAGCTAGCTGAATAGGCAAGATGGGAGCCTTTAGCTGTGGGGTTTGTATTCATGAAGAGTATGTAAAATAAGTGACTGACTAAATAACAAAAGAAAAAAGGTATAATAAGGGCAGAAAAATGCAAGAAACTGAAGTTGAGAAGCCTGAGGGCATCTTTCAGTGGCCTTGGTGATTTTACAAAATGTGACATAATGTTGGAAGAATGGTGCTTACAAGCTTGGTGTGTTCACTTGTTTAGGAAAAGAGAACCTGAGATGTCTGTCTCTTACTAACATAAGGCAGTGCCTGTGTACTGGCAGCATTAGTCTCCTGGTGTGGTTAAATGATGCATTATTTGGAAACTGTAAATTGCAGGATGGAGTTAAAAAGGAGTTGTCTATCTGAACACTGTCAACTTGGGCTAGCTGTGTATCTCATTCAGGGTGCTGAAGATTTCTTTGGAGCAGAATTCTGTAATAGGAAAAAATACATGAGAGCTGACAAGTCTTGTTGATTCAGTCTGTGACGGGCAGTTTGCAAATGGAAAGCAAGATGAGAAATCTTTATAATTCCACTATTTCCTTCAATCAAGCCAAATGACAGATTTCTGAGTTGCCCCAAGTTATACTTTGCCCTTTGAAATCAGGCATGGAAGAAGGAGAGTGCTTGGGAAAATCAGAGGGTCAAATAAAAGGCTGTGGAAATGGAGCTGGGAAGGAGCCATAAAGTTTTCAAGCTTCAAGCAGAATTTTTTTTTCTAGAGAAAATGGCAAAAATAAAAAGGGGCCTCCAGATGGGTGGCTGACATTAAAATGGATGTTGCTGCTTTATGAGTGCAATACAGAGCCAACAAAGTATTTCTGTTTTAGAAGCATTGGCAAAAGAAAAGATTGTCATTAAACATGTTAGAGCCATAGTGAAGAAATTAGTAAATGGGGATAAACTGAATATTATTGGATTTATTTGCACAACTAAAATGGAATTATTTACAGTAGCATTTCCCTGACACCCTTTTACCTGTTGCCCAAACTCAAATCGCATGAGTGGTTGTGCTTAGAAGACTTCTGGAGTTAAATAGTTGATGCAAGTGATAGAAAAGCTCAGGACCTTAAACTACTATGTCATCTTCTCTCTAAGAGTCTTCAGGTGTCTTATAGGTTGAATTAAACCCCACAGCATTGTTGATATGTGCATAGTATCTTTTTTGACAATGAAGAGTTGATCTAAATGAGAATATTTATATTTTTATTTGTATATATTTGTATATTTATAACCATAAATGGGGTGTAAACCTGAATGTAGTCAGATTCAATGTGATGTTTGGAGGAGCAGAGGTAAAACTGAATAAACTTCAGCCTTTGATGGCAGACTTAGGTGGAAATGTGAAGCAATTGCTGTCTAACGGGCAACACTTTCCAATTAGGAACACACAACCAGTACCTCTTCAATATATATGATTATTCCCTGCCATTCACAAAAAACTCTGCAAGTAGAACGATTTAGTGGCACTGAGGATTTTTTCAGTCGAATACCCCCTGAGTGACCATTTAAATGTAATCATCCGTCCAGGTTTTCTGACTGACATGGCTTATGATCAGAGCTTTTCATAAATACTTGATAAAATATTCTACATAAGAGCCTAAGGTGAATGTAATTGTGACAAAGTGACATTGTTGGCTGCAGAACAAATATAAATCTGTCTAGTTAGTGTTGGTCTAATAGTCACAAATTTCACTTAGTCATGAAAGTTTTCTTAGCCCTATCTTGGCTACCTTTTGTGTGAGCTGCTTGTTCATTTTGAAATTGTTAGTATTTTATATTTGAGTTGCTTGATGTTATCATAACACAGTAACTCACTATTTTTTCTGTAAAATATAGATTCTAGTTAGCTGCAATGTACTTTTGAAGGAACTTTGTGACTTCTTGTGAGCACATGAAATGTGCTGGATGGCTGATGGAAAGCTGTAGTACTCAGAATTTGTGAAGAATCAGACTGGGACACAAAGTATTTCACTCTGATGAGCTTTTAAGTTGTGTTGTCACCGATTCACCAGTATAGTATACTATAGGGAAATACAGTCACTTCCTTAAAGCAGAAGAAAAGAGATATCATAAAAGATGCAACAATATCATGGTAAATTGTTTTCTTTTTTTAAAAGAACCTAAACCCATGCCAAGGCATTGCCATTTTAAATAGAATATGGTTATATTCCTGCCCTGTTTTCCAGTTCATCATTTTTGTCAGAAATATCCAGATGGAATAACAGTTGTACATAGGTTTATAAGTAGAAATCTGTCCCTGCATCACTCCAAGCGATTCTCATCACTTAGCTCATCAGCAGTGTAATTCATGTGCCTATGAAAGAGGTGTCTGATGTAGCTCTGCTGGAAGTGAGGAGTCTAAACCTGTGATGCCATCATGAAGGGTGAGTCAGACCAAACAGAACTTTGTGCGTGGCTGATGCTGATGTCTCCCTCCCTGGGCATTCGCTTCTGTGCTGTGCCAGGAGCACTGCGACTCAACATAGGGGGTGAATATTTTTCACTCTGCAGCTCTTTCATACTATGTGTATAAAGCATGTGAGAGGACAACGTCCCAGCCCTTCTGTGGTATTAATCCTTAGGACTATTCTAGGGAGTGTCATGACAAGGTTAAAAATATTCAAACTATTTAAAAATAGTATAAAAGTCTAATCCTTTAGATTAGAAACTAGTAATTGAGAAATAGTGATAAAAAAATATGTTTGAAAATCAGATGTCACACTTTATATGGGCAGTGTTGTTTCCATTAGACATCTACATTCACCAACATTCTTCTGCCAGATATGTAAAGATGAAATGAGTTTGATCACCTATTTTCCAGTGTACAAGCCTAGGACCATACTACTGTGCTACCTCTGTAAGTACTGCTGCAAAACAGCCTCAGAAAAAAAGTGAAATCTTGGATCTTAAATCTCAGTAGTGATGTTTCATGTGTAAATTCCAGTTAATTTAACATCATGCCGTTTTTGATAGTTGACTGACAATAAAACTTACCTCTTACTATTACTTTTGACTGGTGTTAGCTGACACATAAAGTGGCCTTTTGAAACACTAGATCTGAAAACTCCCATGAAGACTATTGGCGACAACCTCTGCAATTCCCAAGTAGAATCAGACATGTAAGATTTATTATTTATATGTCTAATCCCAGCCCCACTTTGATTTTAGTTTTTAACCACCTGTAATGCACAGAAACACTGTTCTGGTGAAAGAACATTCTTTTGCCAGAAATCTAATGTGAAATGATAGGGGTTGCAAAACTGCAATCTAAACATGGAAGAAATATCAACTGAAAGTGTTCAACTACCCATTTCTGCTTTTAATTTGCCAGAGTCTTAAAAATTCCCTAAATCTACTCAAGCTTACCTGGTTTCTTTTTCATACTTGCTCAGAACTAATAATTTGAAATACTTCTGGCATCACTCGGAATTCAGGTATCAAGTAGAAGATATATCCTGTTGGACTCTGTATCCAAATTTTTAACCAGTACCTAGTAGATTTTATTTGTTTATTTTTTATGAAACTTTCATTATTAATAGTGCTCTCAAAAGGAGCTAATGAACTGTAATAGATTTGCATAGAAATGAAGACTGATAATTTATTCATGGAGATGGCACACAGAATGAAGAGTTTGCATTCATTCTCCTAGGACTTAGCTGAGAATACGCTGCTTCTCGCTCTGTTGTGGGGTTTTTCACAACAGTTTTCAATAAAACAAAAACAGAGGAGAATTCCACTTAGCAAAAGTGACTTGTATGACATAGTCTGCAAAGCAGTTCTGAAATAATTCTCCATTGAAATTATCAAGAGTTGATTTAAAAATTGTTGAAATTCAGGAAATTGTATATCCTGCCAGAAGGTGTGTTCTGGGTGCAGGTGAGTAGGGCAGAAATAAATTTTTTTCACTATTGGCATTAATGGAACATTTTTTATCCTGTTCAGAGCAAACATTAAGAAGTTCTTTCCTGTGAGGCCTTGTCACAGGTTGCCCAGAGAAGCTGTGGCTGCCCTATCCCTGACAGTATACAAGGCCAGGTTGGATGGGGCTTGGAGCAACCTGGTCTAGTGGAAGGTGTCCCTGCTTGTGGCAGGGATTTGGAACTGGATGAGCTTTAAGATACCTTCCAACCCAAGCATTCCATGGTTCTGTGATTTTGCTCTTTTTTTATCCACTTTCCTTCTAAGCACTGCATAAACTGAAATTCTCACATCCTCCCATGGGAAGAATGACACATACTATCAGAGGAAGGGAAAGAGTTTATAGCAGGCAGTGCTTTCAGCCAGTGCAGCCCTTGCTGCCGAGTACAAATTGCCCGCTCTTCAGACAACATTGATCACAACTTGAAATTTGAACCTGAAATTCAAAACTTTTCTAAAGAAGAGAAATTAGGCTGTGGCCTCTTTGAAACTGTGTGCCCTAACAAATGCATAAAATATTTCCTACCCAGTGGTTTGATACCTGAAATATGTAACCAGTGAGGAGAGCTCATGTTTAGCATGGACATACTTTCCTTTCGCTTGGAGTTGTTCCATAAGTTAGTTTTACTAAACCAATGTTTAGTGGTTGGAATGAATCTGAGTTATGACCTGAAATTTGGTTGGTGTGAATGTTTACGTCTGACCTTTTTGCTCATACAGCTTTTAGAGCAGCACTGAGAAAAGGGGAAGGTTTGGTAAAAGACCTGTTGTATTTCAGATCTACAGTGTGTGCAGTCCTGGGATTTCCTCAGCAATAAATGGTTGGGCAAACTGAAGCAGAGATGCTAGATGTGCTGCAAAAACATCATGATAAAAAGTGTGTTCTATGGGGAACTTTCATCTTAATAACACCTACATATATGCAGGAGAAAGCAATATAAATCTGTAATTTCCATTCTTTATTACAGAAAATGAAGCTGCAGATTTAAGCTCTGAAACCAAACTGGATTACTGCAGAGATGTTCAAAGCAGGAATTATTTTTCAGGTTGCACAAGAGAAAACAGGCTGTTGGCTGTGACAACAGTATCCGCTTTAGTTTAATGGTGATTCTTGGTAGTAACAAGTCCTAAAATATTACTGAGTTTCTTGTTTGGTTTTGGTTTTTTATTTTTTGTTCTGTTTATTTATTTGTTTGTTTTTAATAAAGTAGGTAGTGTCAGATAGTAATTAATATTCTGTAATCTTTGAAAAAGAAATCTGGATTTAATTTTGAACATGACATGTTACAGATGACAACTGGAGATTGTTAATTCTCATTCTGATATATACCCACATATTTAAGCAGCAGTTGCATTTGTTATCACTAAAGTCTATCTGAAAGAATTCTTTCAGTTACCAAAGAAAATAATGTTCTGACCTATTTCTCCTTCCCTTTCCTTCCTTCCTAAGCATTTGTGGATATCCAGATAGGCACTGCATAGGCTTTCATAACTCAAATAGCTCCAGAAGCAGAAACAGCCCACAAAGACTAAAGGAGAGCTACAAATATTTGTGGCTCCGAATTCTTCTCCATTTCACAGATGCTGTGAATCCTTCTTCTCAGAGTTATACTGGTTATAGTTTGAGGCTGTTCAAGTTCAAGGGCCTGGAACTTATAAGGTTTAAATAGTTTTGTTTAATAATATTGTGCCAAACCAGTTCATTTCTCAGGCTACTTAAAAAGATGAAGATGATTGAAGGTTGGACAGAGCCTTGGGAGACATGGTCCAGGGTGAGGTGTCTCTGCCCATCGCAAGGGGATTGGAACTAGATGATCTTAAGGTCCTTTCCGACACTAACCATTCTGTGATTTTATGACTTTATGAAGTGACGTTAAATTTTAAGGCCTTATGAGCTGTCACTCCAAATTCTACTTGTTCTACTCATGCTGCTCTAACACAGGATGTACAAGTCTTCTGAATACAGGAATTGAAGATAAACATGTGTCCTGGTTTCAGCTGGGGTAGTTAATTTTCTTCCTTGTAGCTGGTATAGTGGTTGCATTTAGCTTTAGTCGGAGAATAGTGCTGATAACAAGCCAATTGTTGTTGCTGAGCAGGGCTTACACTAAGTCAAGGACTTTTCAGCTTCTCATGCTGCTCAGCAAGTAGGCCAGGGGAGTACCAAGAGCTCGAGGGAACACAGCGAGAATGGCTGACCCCAAGCGATACCCCGTGCCTTAAGGTGTTGTGCTGAACTGGGGGGAGTTGGCTAGGGGATGGCAGCTGCTGCTCAGGGACTTGCTGGGCATTGAGCAACTTCATTGTGGGTGGTGAACAACTGCAATGTGCATCACTTGTTTTGTGTGTTCTTCCTTTTCTGTTCTACTATGCTGTCTTTATCTCAACTCATGAGTTTTATCTTTTCTTCAATTCTCTCCCCCACCCCACCGAAGGCTGCATGTCCCACTGCCTGCTGGGTTCAACCACACCACCACATTCCTGGTGACCAGCACGTTCCACCTTGGCTAACAGACACTAATCCTGTTTTAACAATATCCTGCAAGCACCCATGTGTTTCTATGCTATTTTAACAGAGCAGGGAGATTCTTAAATATTTCTTACTGCATTGTTAATTATGTCTCAATTCATAGTATGGATGCTGTCATTTGATATAGACACATAATTTTCTTACAGTCAGTGTTTTCAGTCAGATTTGTTTTATCTAAGGAATATCACTAACCAGAGAACAGTGGAGTGCAGGAGAAGTGATGTGTGTGTGTTTCTCCTTGACAATTTACACAATTTGTATTATGAAAGAATTGCAGTGAAAGTGATGTGTCTTCTCATTGAGAAGAATTCAAAAATATTCATGCTAGGATCCTGACGTTTGATTATCCAACTAGAGAAAATATTCCTCAGCACAGAAAAATGACTATATCCAGGCTGTAAGAAGTCAGTAGCTAATATCAGGTGGGATTTCTGTAAGTAACTGGATTTGTGTATCTGTCTCCATATGTTACTTCACAAATTATTTACTTTTCTAAAATTTCTGTTAATCAACAGTTGTCGGTGATTCAGTTGTATCTATGATTTTTTAAATCCAAGTGCTTTTTTGGCTATACTGGAATCACCGAGGAAAGGCAAGTAGCTGGATGTATTGAGTTTTGAAAGCTCAGGAGTTCAGGAGAAGTATCAGAAGGGAACTCTATATTAGAGGCAGAAGCTAAAATGAGAAGACAGTTAAAATTTGGAAAGGTTTAGATAATTTTCCTTATTATAAAGAATATCAATATTAATGGAGAGGGTTCTCGTTGAGTTTGGACCACATGGTAAAAGGTTACTGGTTCCAAACATGTCAAGAACAGCCCATGGAGTATCACCTCACTCTTCACAGGGTGGAACAGGTCCAACACTCTTGAAAAGTGAGATGTGAGAGAAAGATGGCCTGGCCTGAAACATGAAGACCTGTCAGTCTGAGCCCAGAAGAGTAAATTGCAGGATGTTTACCTTTTTAAAGAAATGTACCTATCTTCCTTTGGACTTATTTTCATTTATTTCTTGGTGGCCAACTGGTGAATTTACTCATCCCTTCTATTCCAGTTGCTCTTCTCTTCCTCAGGTGTTCCTGAAGAACAAATTAACAAAAGGATTCAAAACAAATCTCCAAATCAAATTCTACCTACACTTGTAGGCAAGCTGCAGTCATGTGTAGTCCATCATGATGCTGATTTTTGTTTGTAGATTAACTCTCAAACCAACCATCTGCTTGCTTTAAACTTTCTTCCCGTTTCACCCGGGGGGGAGTAATTTAGCAGCAGAAAAACCTCATATAAAGAAAATTAGAATGGTTTTCAGAAGAGCTGAAGCTGCTATGCTTTTGATTAAATTTCCCTCATGTGTTTGCAGTTTTTGGGAGATTAGGGGTTCCAGGTTTAGGAAAACAAGCATTTGAAATAAACTCCAGAAAGTTGAAAAACCAACCCAGATATGCTCATGTCCCCTAAATGATAGATATCAGTTACCTTTTCTGCTATAAACTTTAGAAGAATAAACTCTCATGCCCCTTTTGTTTGAGTGATGGTTGGCTGAACTTGACTGCTGAGCACAGTATGTACAAATGCTGTCCCTGCTTTGTGAACTGTTAGCACTTGCTTAATCACCTCAACTAATCACATTAGTGCTTTCATGCCCTTTAATGACATCTTTAGACTTGCAGAAACTTATGCTATGGATTTTATTGAAGTAGAAACTATTTTAATGCTATTTTCTCTTTTGATACCATTTTAACCTTCTAAAGCTATTTAGGGTATGTATCTTGTGATAACTCAATTTCCTGTCTTAATTGCACATAGTTACTTCCCAAGATGTAGCGAGCATGCTGGAAATACTAATTCTCCAGTGCAGTATTCTGTCTGGAGAGGAAAGTGGCTTGGAGAGGTGCAGCCACTGATAAGGAGCTCTAATGGACAGGAGAGTTGCATGGGGAGGCATAGCAGAATGTAGTTCTTGATTTTCACCTTACCCTTTCAAAAAAGAGTTGTTCATGACTGTCTTATAAAATATTTCTGAATTCTATGAAGGTGCTAGTTTGCCAGTCCAGAAATGAGAGCTCTTCTGGGCTCAGAGCGAGGACTTGCTTTATGCCTGCCCTCTGGCTATCATTTTCAAGAATACAGGGAAGTCTCCAACAGACTATAATAGAAGACCAATATTAAAGTACTATTAAGTGTAAGTTAATTTTACAGAAGTCCTCAAGTATCAGTAACACACATCATGGCTACAGTCAAGCTTCACTGAGGTTGTAGTGGAGAAATGGCTCAATATGACTTGCTGAGTTGTTTGTTTTCTCTCCTCAGTGCTGATGTTTTCTTACTGAAAATGGTTGCAATAGGTCAAATTACCCATTAAACTGTGATAGTTATTTGATTTTTTTTTTTTTTTGATATTCTCAGTAAGGAAAGTCCTAAAATTATTCATTAATACTTTATTATTATTTGCGGCTTCTGCTCCTTTCCTTATCCTCACTTCTGCTTTTTTGTAGAGATTTTCAGCACTGGTTTTGTGTTGCACATTGTGACTGTTGGATTTAGCTCTTGCCTTTAGTGCCCTATATTTGCAGTGCAGGCTTCACTGTAGCAGGAATCTTTTGTTTTTCTTTCTGTATGCACACAATAATCAAACTCTGGTTCATCTTGCTGGGTTTTGTGCGCACTGCCTCTGTAGCAAGATTAGTGAAGGGCAGAAAATTGAGGTGGTTCTTGGGAGGGGGTGGGAAATGATGTTCAGAAGTGCTTGAAGAAACCTAACTGCTCCTGGGCATCGCATTCACTAGAAAAATGTGGTCTGCAGGATTGTTTGTATATGCTTCACTAGACTGTGTGCTTCGTCCAGTATTGTACGCTGGATGAAGATCCAGCATCTGATAAAGGCTCTTGGAAATCCCGTTGTAAAGAGAAGACGTGTATTACCTGAGCAAATAGGAATCATGTCGTACCCGAGCTTATGTTTCTTCTTATTTTCGCTCTTCTAAAAATATTCATGAAGACTGTAGAGACAAAGGGGCAAATAAATAAATCAAAGTGGATCAAGTCTTAACTGTGATCAGGTGCATGTTGCAGTGTTTGAATAATATCCTTTGCTGAAGGAAATTAATTTTTATTGATATTTACACCTGATCTCAGCACACAAGCTTTTGCCATCACTTCAGGTGCCTGCTGTGAACTGGGGCTACACAAAACTGAAAAATTTCTATAAGAAAAGATGTGATAAAAGCTCAGAGTAAATATTTAGTAAAATGAAATTATTTGCTATTTGAGCTTGGAACTTTAAAAGCTGAATGTGTGAGCTTCTTTGTAGGGATTGAAACAGCCAGCAGGTGCCCAACTAAGTATCAGAATTTCAGTACAAACATATGTTGGTCAAGTCCAGGCTCTAATGGCCTTGGAGGATCATCCTTTTGTGATGGTTTTCATTCCTCCCTTGATGAAAAATGAGTTTTGGGTGAGACTCTTCTATCTTTAGGTGTGAGTATTTACATGTAAGCTAGGCAAAGCTAGGCATCTTGATTCCCTTCATAATTAATGGACAGACTTCCTTTCATCTCATCCTAAGGCTGACAGCTAAAACAACTTACGTGAATACTAGGTTTCTGTTCATGGACTTCAAAAGGAATCAAGATGTCTAGCTTACTTGAAGGTATCCAAGCATAGGGAAGAAGCTCTTGCCAAGCGTCTAAAATAAAGTGGATCAAGACATTGAAATAAATCAACTCTTAAAGTTAGTGGCATAGTATCTGGGAATGCAAATTATTTCTGAGCAGAATTAATCATAGCACTAAATGCAACCATGCTGTGGTTAGAGAGATGAAGGGTGCTCAGGTCTATGCTGACAGAAGACAGGAGTGCCTTCGGTTCCCTTGGCTGTAGTAGTTTCTCTTTGTTCTGCGTTCTCAAGGTAAAAGATTAAGTAAACTGAAGTGCTGGCTTCCACTGCCAAATTTTTCGCTTGCCTCTAAGGAGATGAACTCAAGTTTGAAATGTCTTCGAAGGGAGTAAAATAGACAGTACATCTGCCATTGGTTCATGTTCTCAAAACATCTTCCAAGTTAAGTCTTATTTTTGCTGATGAAGTTGTAGCTTAGGGCAATGTTTGCTTTGAAATCATCTGTGCAATAACTTATTCCAGCAATTATTGGAAAAAAGCAAAAAGTCCCCATAATTTTGGCATAAGCTAGCAGAGTACGATATTTTCATTATAGATAGTTTGGGTTATTTAAATTTATGCCTCTCCTGAATGAAACACACAGTGCTATTAAATAACTTTACATGAAGTCAGTGGGCAAACTCCCACTGAAGCAAGGTTCGCTGTGTTCATATAATTCCAGATAAGCAGGGAGGACAGACTCACTCTGTGTTCTGATCTGGAATCGCTTCACCTTGTGGCTTGGATAATGAGATATTGATTTTCACAGAGCAGGTCATGTTAGAAGAAAAATGAGATACTCAGTTGCAATTATGAAAGTCATTTACAGCTGAAAGTGGGGAAGGGTTTTATGTCTGGATAGCAGGTAATATTGTTAGCTAAGCCTTTACCACTGTTGCCAGGATTTGATACAAAGGGGCATAAAACAGAAAATAAAAAGAATCTCTATCAAATATATACGCTTTTATTTTTATAAGTTAGGAATATTTGTGATAAAGTGGTATTTAAAAGATGTTCTCAAACTATTTTGCAGGAAAGATAAATAGAGTTTGTTAAATACTTAAGGTCTCAAAGTTACAGGACAAATGTGGGGCTGTTCATCCTGGAGAAGAGAAGCTGTGTGGAGACCTCATAGCAGCCTTCCAATATGTGAAGTGGGCCTGCAAGGATGCTGGAGAGGGACTCTTCATCAGGGACTGTAGTGATAGGACAAGGGGTGATGGCTTCAAACTAAAACAGGAGAAGTTCACGTTAGATATAAGGAAGAAGTTCTTTACTGTGAGGGTGGTAAGGCTCTGGAACAGGCTGCCCAGAGAAGCTGTGGCTGCCCCATCCTGGGCAGTGTTCAAGGCCAGGTTGGACAGGGCTTGGAGCAACCTGGTCTAGTGGAAGGTGTTCTGCCCATGGTAGGGAGGAACTAGTAAGGTTGGAAGTACAGATCCTGATCTTAAGGTCCTTTCCAACCCAAACCATTCCATGATTCTGTGGAAAGTCTCACAGCACTCTGGTTTCAGACATACTTGCCAATCTTTCCAGGTGACCTACAACTGTGGGAACAGCAGGAAATGTAACCTTCAGGATGCTCTGTTATTCTTACAAGCACAACATTCCTCATTCCTAAATGCAGTTGAGTACTCTTGCTAGAACCAAACTCTCTCCAGGCATGTGTCTCTGGCAGCCTTTCTCAGGAGTGGACGTAAGTGGGTGGTGAGCCAGCAGGAAAGCTAGGGACCGGGTAGGCAGGATCCAGGCAGGATACCACAGTGCTGAGGCTGCTGGGGTGGAATTGCCCCTCCTTACAGAGCTGATGTGGTGCTGTGCTTTGCATTTGTGACACAGTGTCAGTAACACACCAACGGTTTAGCTGTTGCTGAACAGTGCTTGTGTGATGTTGGCCCTTTCTGCTCCCACTGCAGGGGGGAAATTAGGGAATGGCAAAAGGTTAGGAGGGGAAGCACATGAGACAGCTAACCTGAATAGGTCAAAAGGATATTCAGTGCCATATAACATCATGCATGACAATGTACATGGGAGGGTTTGGTATTTCCAAGGTAGCCCTTGCTGAGAGTCTAGCTGGACATTGCTCTGCTCATGGGAGGTGGTGAGGAATTGCCTTTGCAGGACTTGTTTTCTTTGTCTTTGTCCCTCACTTATTAAACGTTGTCTCCATCCAAGGTTTTCTTGCTTTTGCTGTTCTGATTCTGTCCCCATGCTTCTGCAGGGGCAGTGGAAGAGCAGCTGGGTGGGTGCTTAGCTGCTGGCTAGGCTCAGCTCCTCAGAGCTAGCAACATTTTCAGAGGGCCCCATGGAAGGATCACCTTTTTCCTTGGAAAGGTGGTGGCTTCCCCCTCTGCCCTGTTGAAAACACAGCCACAGGAGACCAGTCTCCTATTTTACTCTATTCCTTCTTTTGCCTCTCTCTTGTCTTTCTGCCTGATTTTTCCCTCCTGGTAGCCACTACTCCTTGCTCCACTACTGCACTGTTTGCTAGAGCTGGGCTTGCCTGGTTTGCTGCAGGTATCATGGCAGAGGGCACCCAGCAGTCATTGCCACCAGTGGTTTTTTGAAGCTGGATCATATTCTACTTGTTGAGAGCTAGAATCAATTTCTAGTTGTGATTTCATGTTAATATCTTAATACATTTAATTTAGAAACCAGAATTTTTCCACCAAGAGTCTGATTATCAGTGTAAGTCTTCTTGTGCAATATTATCCTCTCCAGCCCTGTTTGGAATAATTTTATTCTAAGATTTTTAATACTTAGATAAATTATTTGCTCTGGAAAAGTGCTCATGTGAGTAACAGAGGTGACATCTTCAATGCTTTCTGGCTAAACAGAATAAACAAATAGGTCCTTCATAATTTTCTTTTCAGATTTTCCCTGAAGACATTGTGCTTCTTTTTACTTTTCCTTCAGGAATACCTGTTAGAGGATAAGAATGCTAGCTAGGATTGTTAGCATGTTCTTTACAGTTGAATGACTACAAAAAGTAGATGAATATTAGAGAATATTTTGTTGGTTTACATATAGACTACTTTAGACTTCTTTTACCATTGGAGAGCTAAAAAGCTGTTTCTTTTTCTATTAGTAACTGCCCTGCTATGTCCTCTTCTCTGCTTTTATTCTCTGTTTATAGCACATTTTTTCATTTGAGTGCTTATAAGTTGCTCTGCAACTTTCAGTATCTTTTCAGTATCCAGACTAATAAAATGAATTAAAATGTGACTGTGAAAACATTGTATAGAAGGGAAGTAATGAAATGAAGATGGGAAATGTCATGATAAATTATATATTTTAATAAATGACTGTACACTGTAGAATTTCAATTACAGAAAAACATTTTACACAAGAAATTACTAAAGAAATTATTGGAGAAGCACATCCATTCATTGAATTACAGGACATAAATTCTTCCTCTGATTGCATCTTCCGTTGTGAGGAGAGCAATCACAGGCAAACACCAAGCTCTAATAACACCATCTCTTTAGGATTAGAACTTACTGCTGGATGAGGAGTGTGGAAAAACTAATAAAAGGTTGTTGCTTCATGTGCACAAAGGAAATGAATGAAACTAGTAAAAGGCAAAGCAAGAGCTCAGGTTGTCGACAGGTGAACTAGCCATTTCTTGTCTTGTACATGCCTTTCAGTAGATATTTCTGTTCAGGAGGTCTTTAACACATTTGTGAATGTGTTATGAATGCAGACAGACGGCTAGTATGCATTTTATGTCCACAATGTAACTAAAACCTGTAAGAAGAGAGTGGAACATACCTGTGTATGGTAGGAAATACTGCATTTCCCTGTCTTTTACATGAGATTGACTGAGATTTTTCGTGGCTTTATAGTCCATTCTGGATGACAGCTAATGGTCGAAATGTTTGTCTTAATTCAAATGGGTAATGCCTGATCTGTAGCATCACCTCTTAGCCTCCTGGAGCTATCATCATGATCAATACAATCCAGATGGATCTTATCCACCTGTGTTGGGAACTTTGAAGCAGAGATTGGTGCTGCTCCAGGATAAGAAAAAGTGAGCTGGACTCTTCACAGTAGTGAATGTAGCATGCCCTAAGGCATCTTCATGTTTTCGGATTCAGCATCCAGCTTACCTGAGGGGAAGTGGTTTTCCAAAGGGGAAAGAAAATGGGAAATGTCCTGGATGGAGGTGTGGTGGAAGGAGCCTTTTTGATTGCTATATGTTGGAAATCAGAAAAATTGGGAGAAAAAAGTACTGAAAAAAACCTATTTTAAAGATTACATGAGAGAAGTGTGCAATATATGCCATGTGATGCTGTATGCACAAACTTAGCAAGAAGAAAAATAGAAATATAATCTCATTCGTTTAGTGTAATTTTTTCCTTACATGATGTGTGGACCCACTTCCTGTTTCAGTTGGTTCATGCCTGCTTATCTCTGCTCATTGGCTCCATTCTGTCTCTTTATGCCCTTTAGCATAAAGAGGTTGTTGTCTGTCAAGCACATGACTTTAGAAGGTGTGTGCAGGTCTGATCTGATCAGATGTTTGGAGTTCCTGGTGTTCATCTTGTCAAGCATTGACTAGCTTGTCTGTGTAGAAGTGTTTATACTGACTTGGTACAGCATAGGTGTGAGATCAGTCGTGGAGCACCTCCCATATGAAGATAGGCTGAGAAAGTTGGGGCTGTTCAGCCTGGAGAAGAGAAGGGTGCATAGAGACCTCATAGCAGCCTTCCAGTATCTGAAGGGGGGCTATAGGGATGCTGGGGAGGGACTCTTCATTAGGGACTGT
>JANHGB010091890.1:0-20784 GCA_026283785.1 Coracopsis vasa
CCACTCATGTTCCTTCTCTTGCCTTCTCCTTCAAGGTCATCTTGTTCAGGTCTGAGCCATTCAGCAGCCACCTTGCAGCTACATTTGCACCCAACCTCCTGTCTGCTTGATCCTGAGCTGCATCTTGACCCCTGGGCTTGGCTTTGCTCAGTAGACCTGCCTCCTCCCTATGGACTTGACCAGCAAACACAGGACTGAAGCTGACCCGGATCACTGCCTCCAGGCCTGACCCTGACGGTGCTCAGCTTCCTGCCTGCTCTGCTGTCACCCTCAGTTCCTGCTCATCCCTTTTGTGGGGGGCATTCTGAATGATGCTCCTCTGTTCTAAACGGTGTCCACAGTGGAGGCTTTTGAGCCCGTCCTCAAAATCTATTTGCATCTAGAAGGCTTTTGGGCATATAGTAGATGTTTTTTATTATATTGACTTGGTGTTTCTTGCTGCATTTTAAGAACATTATTTCTTGTCTTGTCATTCAGTGTAGACAAAACAGTTTATACTCTTCTTTGCATTATCTGTACTAAAATATTGTATTTATGTCTCTTTCAGACTTGTCTTTTTAAAGCTAAATGATCCAAAGCATTATTAAGAATGCCATATTCATCAAGTGGTCTAGATCTCACAAAGGATATTTCATGAATATCGCAAGGTTCATAGCTTATTATTACAGATCTTTATCAGGTTTTGTTTGTCTCCCCCACCTCCTCCTCCCAAATGAAATCACAGAATCATGTTCAACTCAAAGAGCACTTTTTTTTAGAATTGTCCTACCAGTCCCTCCCTCCCCTCTGTGGGCAGCTGATTATTTGTTTTACTTGCTTTGCTCCCTGTTTAATTTCATCTTACCTTTTTCCCATTTTTTTTTTTTTTTTCTCCCTCAGATCACTCCTTCATTCTAGGAAGTTAATTTTTAATTTTACTCCTCCCACTAGGTTCTAGGTGAAACAACCATACTTCATATCCAACCATTTGGAGTGTGAACGGAAACTTCAGACATGACTTGATCCAGAACAGACCATTAGAGAAGCCATAGTGGCATCTTTTCATTCTGCCAGGTTTGCAATCACCCTACAAGAGTTTTGCCTGCGTAATACTTCCTTTGCTTTGCCAGGAGAATGGAGCAGGAGGACATCAAAAGGTTTTCTAAGACTAAATGCACATTCTCTATTGCTGGTCACCAGCCCACAAGTAGAGTAGCTGAATCCCCATTCTACACACAGAGCCTTCTCTTTTACTCAGGTAAGCACAGGCCCACACTGGGAAGTCTTTCCTTCCACTGAATGTAAGTGAGCATGCCAGCTATTGACATGCACTGTAATTTGTTTGTTGGACATTCCACAGGAATGGACTGTGAGAGTGCCATAACTCATTATGGATAGGGAATGGAAAACTCACCACTTGAAGGAAGAATTTTCAGATGCTATTGTCTCAATATAGATGAACAATAGCTAAGATCTTACGGATTTTTATTCACTTGGATTACAAAAAACTTTACTTTGCGTCTGACATGTGGCAGCCTTGGTAATTAAATATGTGAACATAGTTTAAAAAAACGTATACTATACAAGAATATATCTCTCAAATGAAAAATTAACATCTGCGAGCTTTAAGTTATACCACAATTACCCAAACCACAACTTACCTTTTGAGTAAGTAGAGCCTGAACAACCTGATTAGCTACCTGAAATAAATAAATAAAATGGTTTAAGTATGTTATTGTGTGCATTTATGTGCAGCAATACCTTCTTTTGTGGCTTTGCACTCCACTTTCTATCTACAACCACAACCACTATATAAACCATACTGGTATTTACTAGTATTTTCATCAGATAATACTAGTAAGACTACATGAAATACACATTAACTACTTCTGTGCTAGTCCTCCTTATAAACAAACATGTATCAATTGCAGTATGACATGATGGACATTTGGTTAACTTCTCTTATCTCATCTTTGGACTTTCACAGTTGAATATACAGCTGGTGTGCATCAGCATGGATTGACTGTATTTACTAGAGCTGATTTTTACCAGCTGAGGATGGAGTCCTGACTGTTTTCATGAAGTTTAATTGTTTCTTGATTCAATATTGACAAAATGGTACATCTACCACGACAAGCAGAAACCATGAAGTGCTACTGAAAATTAAAGTACCTACTGTCATCAGAATGTGGTTGGAAGGAATTCACACCACACAGAATAATTGACTTGAATGAGATTACATACCATTGATTAGTACAACTATATATTCAACAGGGAATTCTGAAGTTATTTATTTTATACATCCTTTCTAATTTATATTTACTAGCAAGCATGGGGACAGGGAAGAGGAAGAAGGAGGGATAGAAACAGGGACTGAGACAAGATTTTCTGTTGATGATGTCTAACTTGTATGCTACCTTTCTAAAGTAATTTAAAACTATATATGCATGTTATCAGACAACATGTTTGCCTATATTTATGGCGTTGCATTTAGGCAGAGTAACTAGAGTTCTCACCATGTGCAAAAATAGAGCATATTTATGATTTATGGTTTGGTTTTGGCTTTCAGAAATTAAAGTAAAGCATATGCAGATGTCACCAAACCTGCATTGATTCTTCTTACTCTTGGCAAATTAAAGAAAAAAACCCACACCACTGATGTGAACTGAGTTCTGAGGAAAGAACTGAAGCTAATTCATTTCTGTAAATAATTCAATTCTGTTAGATCCCAAAGGTAAATTTGATTCATACTCTCATAAAATTGCCTGGTATCAATTTTCTTCTCTAAACTGGTCCCTAACTTAAGGCAGCCCGTGGAACAATGATCCCATAAAATAGCTCTATACATGATTTAACAGAAGACACAGACTAATATTAGAACAGTAATAACCAACAAAGTAAACATGTTCGTTTTGAAAAACCATATGCCTTGCCCTATAGGCTTTCAGGATCTACATCTGACAGTATTCCTTCTGGCATGTACTTTTAATGTCTGTTTGCTCTACCTGAAAATTGAACAGACCATATTGAATATTATTTTTTTACTTTCTGACATGGAGTTACTTTACCAAGGAAGAACTAAAAGGTTCTTTGAAGTGTGTACTAGTCACTCACAACAGAATAGCTTACAAAATTACTCCTATAGCTTTATATATTGCACAGAGGAGTGTAAATGGCATAATCTTCCAAATGGGAAAATCTGAACTTGCCGATGCATATGTGACCAATTTTCCAGCTTTAAATGTGTGAAGTTATATGTCTAAATGAAAGTACCTGCCAGTGATCCGTAGCTCCCATAGATCTCAATAGGAGAGATATGCAACTAGTTTCTTTATAAAATGAGGTTATTTATTTTATTCTAGTGCCTAGCAACTTTGGAAACCATTCAACTACATTTTCAGGTCTGCATTCTTAGTTTTCAGCAGGAACAGATGTGGGAAGCCTTCATGGAAATGTTCTGTAGTTACTAAGATTAATTTAGCAGTTAGAAAGTGGAATAATATCTACTTCATTTTTACTTATACATATTAAGAGACACCACAGATATGCAGGAACAAGATAAACCAGCACTAGAAAATTGAGTCACAACTACCAAAAACTGAGGGAACTGAGACCACTGATGGCAGAGGGACTGAGTTCTGAGATGCAGAGTATGTGAAACTCCCACTGACATAAGGCAGAAGTGTAGCTCAATCCCTGTAAAAAGAAGGCTATAAAATGACTTGACCTGTGATTCATGCAGTTAAGGCAAAACAGGGAACAGGATAGAGATGGCTGGTTCTTTAGTCTGCTGTTATGTAGGAGATGGCACTGCTTGCCTTCACATTGCCTGCCTTTCTTTTCTAATAGCCAAGATCTTAAAGTGAGGTTTCCTTTTGTGGATTGCAATAAAAGAGATAAAAGAACCACCTTCACTTCTTCCTTACACAGCTATGTTTACATATACATGTTATAAAGCGGTCTTAATAGCAAAGGTATAGAAGAATGAATCAAAGAGACCCTAGTGTATCATTTATTACACCTTTAACAAGCACTGACATTTTACATAGCTGCCTTTAATGTATGGTTTCATATGCACAAATACATTTCAAGTGTACTAAAATGAAAAGTTTTATATTTTATTCAAATCTCAAATCTTAAAAATACAATGCCTTTATTTTTTTATTAGCTAATTCTTAAAATATCACAAAAAAAATCACCTACCCTAAGTGGCATAATTTCCTGCATATAAGTATGGTGAAGCTTGACAGAAATTTCAGCTGGCACAGTGATGTGAATAAACATGGCGTTACCACTTACCAGTAAACTGACAGCTGAATTCCAGGGTAGGAAACTAGGATTAAGCATGTTAACCTGAAACCCCAAAGGTACAAGAAGGCAATCCTGGGGTTTGTATTAAATTTTTCAGAGACAGAGAGATACATTTATGAAGTACTTCTGAAATTAAATGAGCTCTTTTCTTATTTATCAAGTACTAGAACATTTCAATGGCACCTTCCTCCAAATACTGCTCTGAAGTTGTTTATATGTACATCTCAGAGATGAACAATTACTTTAAAAATCAGTGAATATTTATTAAAATTCGTAAAGGACTCACTTCAGCTTGGCCTATATTCTTTTCAGATTTAACCTCTACGAACAGTCGAATTTAATTGAATTTTACCAAGAAAATGATTACAGAGCATGCATTTTTAAGTCACAGGTGCAAGCATTCATACAATATTAAATGTAAACTATCAAAAATAATTGGTGATAAAAAAAAAGAAAAAAAGGAAAAAATAATGGCAGGCATAGCTTTAGAGCCTCAGCTGTGGTACCTTTTTGTCACACACAGACAGAAAAACCGTGATGGTTATTTATACTTCCTTCATATATAGCTTAATGGCCACCAACACCTCAGCAGAAAGCACACTGTGCATAGCAACTGTCTTATCACATTGCTGTAGAGGCCTGAGGGACCAAGCAGGATCACTTACTGGCAGGGTGACCAGGTTAAATGATGCTTGCAATGCCCTGAGCAGAGTTTGCCTGTGCTTAGGGGAGAGAAGCTGCAATTTGAGGATGCTGAATGATGAGTGAAAGATGGCAGCATTCTTTCAGTAGTTATCAAATGATGTTTCCAGCCTTCATTACCTCAAGGGTCTGTCAAGCATCCCAAATACGTAACCAGCTGGAACAGCTGGGCATGAGCTTTGTAGCTCCTTGTGTATCAGTCTGGAAGAAGTTCAATGCACTTAAAACCAAGACTTCAAAGGCAAAATTAAAATAATTATTGTAATTTTCTGGTGGCAGGCTTAGCTGTCTCAGGTTTGGGTGTGATCAGAGCCTTGTGTTCTCAGTAACACCTGTGTTCCTCCACTTACACGTATCAGGCCTCCCTGGGACAAAATGGTGCTGTAGCACAAACAGACACATAACTGTAGAGAACACATCTGCTCCTAAAACTGCTGAAGTCCTGAAGCACAAACCAGAGAAGGTCTGAAGAGATTTTCACCTTCAAGAAGCAGGGTTTGTGTAAGGTGACTTATGAACAGAGGGAGCATCAGACTTAAAGTCCTAAAGGAAAGAAAATTTTAAGCAGCATTTTTTTTTTTCTTCCATGAAAATATTTATGGAAAGCATTTTATCTGCTTAAGATCTCCAGTAAGAACCCCTGTTTGGAAAGGACTTTGTCATACACAGTGTATCCTGAGAAGACTCTGGTTGAAAGTGAAGGCTCTCACAATCACTGATTGGGTTATTCACTAATTACATCTCCTCTCCTATTCTCCTTATTGTTAGTATAATGAAGTAGGATGAGAATGTGCAATTTCTTGTAATGTTCCACCAAAGGAAGGTGCTCAGATGGGTGCTAACCTGGGACTCCTGCACAACTTGCAATTATCAAATATGGTTTTGTTGCCTGAGTCACTGGCAACACCTCAGTCATCCGAAAGGATTAAGTTCAAGTTTGTGTCAGCTAAAACAATCTTGATTACAGTGCCACTGCCCAAGCATTGTGGGGGCTGAAAGGGGAAAGAGAAGACAAAAGTGATACCAAGCCATGGGGAAGGACAAGAGAGGTCACTGCAAAATAGACAAAAAAAAAAAAAAAAAAAAAGAAGGAAGAAAATAAGTAAACAAAAAATAAAGCAGGGGAGAACAAAACCACAGGTGATTCAAAGCACTTTGTCAAGTTGACACAGTAGAAGATGGATACAGCTGTGATAATGTGGAAGAACTGAAAACAGCCAACCTAACAGTGAAGATAATGAAGTTCAGAGCATACTCCAATATAATTATTTGCAAAAAATAATTAACACAACCCTGGTTCAGAAATCCATCACGTTACTGCAAACACAACTCCCTCCTATATTTTCTGTCTTTTTATAATGTGTTTTGCTGAATGGACACTTATTTCCAAAATTAATTATGTAGGCAGATTTTGTCCTAGACAATCAGAAAATAATTTTAAGTAAGTTAAACTCTGTAATTTAAACTAAAGTTAGCAATTATATGGTAATTTTATCCTTATCAAAACGATATCCAAATATCATTCACTGAATGCACTGAATGCAGTGACTCAGGCCAATGCAGACCAAGGCTCTGCTGGCATCCCAGTGCCACAGAACAGGCAGGGCATAACCTCATGGGCAAGTCTATCTGCAAGTCTTTTACTCCAGCTCCCTCATAAAAATATGTTATAGTTGCAAAAGTGTAGATTTGCTGACGAAATTCTGCACTAAACTGAAGGCTTCTTATACCAGGGCTGTATTGCTCATCATGCCAGTAGCACTTCATCAAATGCTAATTAAAAATTTAGAAAGCTGGTATGCAGACATGAATTGTCATCTGCTATGTGTGGTTTGCACGCTCACGCACTCTTTTCTCAAATGTACAGGTGAGAAATTGGTGTAGTTTTCTGTTCATTGTTTTGGGGTTTTTTTGCATGCTAGCTAACTCCTTATGCTACTACGCATTCTTAGTACGGAATGTGTAAATGATTTCTACTAAGCAACTCTTTGAACTACTAAAAGTCTTTATCTTAAGTTCTTGCGTATGCTGAAGTGCCTTTTTCAGGATAAACGGGAGGAACAAGTAAACATCAATATATATATATGGAGAAAGTTGCATGGAATAAGAGATACTAGATGTTTCTGGAATTGTAAACATTGCTGGAGTGCATGGACAGTAACCGATGGGTGAATTATACTGTAGCTGTAACTGGAAGGTCTGATGAGAACCTGAGATGTGTAGGAGAAATAAGCCAACGGCTAGAAAAAAAGCCCAACAAACCTAACATAGAAAGCTGTGTGTGTAACCCTAACGGGGAGCCGAGAGACTTAATTCCCTGGTTACAAAATACATTACATAGGAAAGCTGGGGGAATTTTAATGGAAGCAGCCACTGCCACTTGTCTTCTACTCTACAGGAAAGGAGTACACAACACTTGGTAGTCAAATTAACATTTTCTCCTCTTAATAAAAGCAAACCAGCTCCAAATATTGGTTACAGAGATTCACCTTTTCAGTGAGGAGGTGTGGTTAAACCAAGATTTACAGCAGAGGTCATGGAGAACAGTATCTACAACTGCTAGACGCATGTTATTGGAATTAATTAGGATGAGGTAATAGTAGACAATTGCAGAACAATGTCAACCTTGTAAGAGAGGGCGAGATTCATTTCTATTAATTTAATTATAGTACCAGGTAAGAACAATCTTTTTATCTACCTTACCTCATCAAGACATCTTTCATACTGTTCTCTCTGATTTTCATTTTCCAGAGCCAGCGCTGAATTCTCTGCCTACAGTAAAATGGAATAAATAAACCAATATGTAAATTAATCAAAGGGTATCTTGTACTACATGACAATACATAAAAATTCTCGGGGTGCTTACTTTGTGTATTTCTTCCAGATGCAGAATAAAAAGCACCATACAATTCACTTTGCTACAAGTTGGTATTGTGAGTGAAAACAGAAGTGGCATTCATTTATGAGATTATTCACACCATGCATTGCCATTTAGAACAATATCAGAGCAGATATTACACATATGTCCACAATCTTGTCAGGTACAACAGAGTTGGAAATGAAACATTATAAAAGTTATTGGTATATCTTTTCTCCCTCCCCCTTTCTGTTTAAAGTGAACTTGGTATCTGAGAAAGCCATTGGAAACAAACAGAGGCAGCTACTACCAAAAGGAAACAAAAGGCAGTATGAAAGATGTCTTTATGTAAACTTTTAACTGTGGCAGCTCTTTATAAACCTGGTTTCTGCAGCTGGTAACTTCAGAGGCACTGCTCATGCTACAACTAATTGGCAAATTACATCCTTTAACTGAACCACATAAATTCATTAATCTTTACTTAAAAAGCTATTCCAATCATTTCAAGAGAGAGGTATTTTACTACATCTAAATGCAATCTTAAAGTCAGTCACATATGTCAGTTTAAATATGATAGTTTCCTGTATAGTAGTGCCTTTCATCTATCTTTGACTTCCATTGCACTCATTTTTGCACAGTGCAAATCTCAAAATGGCACAATCTGGTATGTAAATTTCAGTAAATCAGTGTATTCTTCTACATATTATGACTTGACTTTAGGAATTCTTACAGTATTGGAAAAGAAAAATCTCTAAAGTGAGCTGTATACAGTTGCACTAGGGCAAGTTTCAAATAGTCTCTTAAAGACTGAGAAACTAAAACAATATATAAAAATCTATGAGCTAAAACTGGCTCTAGAAACCTCTCTGCCTCCCATGCATAACTTCACATCACGTAACCATAACACCAAAATCAATGCATTCACATAATTACAGCTATTATACAATTTACATTACTTGCTTCACCTTAACCTTCCGTCAATCTATAAAAGTTAAATAAATGCTGTTTCAAAAGAATTGTGGTTATACAAAACAACAGTCATAAACATAGTTAACATCTGTAATTTTAAAGAAAAACTTAATGTAATGTACTGTATGGGAAGATTCTATAGAAAGATGCACAGTTCTCTTCCTTGTTAAGAACAGTCAGTGATTCAACAAAATGGAAGTCCCAAAGTCCAATAAATCGATTCATTAACAACAATTTCAAATTCAGCTAAATCCTAAGAGCAAGAGTAGGAAGAAAAAGTAAACACACGTAATTATCCAGCATACAGAAAAAGAGTAAAGAATAAAAAGGTGGTAAGAAACAAGGGCATATAGAGCTGACTTATTTACAAGTCTAAATAAACAGCTGTAGGGAATCAGTGCTTTATCTTGAGGGTACAATTAAAGCCAGCAAAGGTGGTAAAATGTTCTGCATCATACTTTCACAATGTCACCTACCAATGGATTCAACATATGGCTATAAAATATCTATGGGTGATCCTGCAGAGAGCACTGTGAGATGAGGCAGCAAAAAGCAAAGATGCAGAAGTAAGTAGCAAAGTAGAAGCAGAAGCTGCAAAAGAAGCAGTAAGAAATCAGAAGCTGGAAGGTAAATAGTCCTCCATAGCGAAGAGGCTATAATATACAGTTATCAGTTTGCTTTTACAGACACATTCTTGCAGACTGATTGATAAAAATAAAGAGATGATTGCTACATAAAAATATATTTCTGAGTTAAAATACCATCCAAAATAAATTCTTCTTAATGCTTTGAAGCAATCATTAAAGGATTAGTCTGCACAGACTTTAACTCATGCGTGTTGGTAAACCTATGGGTTTAATTTTTTAATTTGCATTTTCACTAACATAAAAATAATTTGTATGGTTCTATTCTAAAATAGTTAGGGCAGACTGATCCCATGTACAGATGTCTAAAAGAACTACAACACATAGATGTACTATGTAAAATACACAGAGAGCTCCCCATATTTCTCTTACTCCATTTAGTTTTAACGCTGTAAGGCTATAAAATGGAAGCTAAGTCTTCTTGGATCTGTTAGCCACATCTCTGATTTCAGTGAGCTATTCCTCTACAAATAAGCAACCAAAATTAGGAGATCTGAACTTGACAGCATTATAAATAAATGCAACATTTCCCCTCTTATCAAGCCACAGTGGAAACATCTGTATAATAAAATCCTTTTTCACACCACTGGCTTCGAAAGTGTAGTGAAAGGATATAATGCAGTCAATGTTAGCTTGACTTCTCTGCTTCTTGATTGCCAAACAAATCATGCCTATTTATTTGGCATTTTTGTAACAAGGACTGCACTAGAAGGGAACACTTGACTGACTTTGCTTAAGATCCTGTGTCAGTTCCCACAACATGGGAAAACCACTACTTGGTATACTAAATCACTCTATACTGCATCTGAATACTTGATAATAATACTCATATTCCCAAAAGTATTCATTTGGAAAATTTGTAATAGCACCTGTGGTCTCAAAACCCTGCCTCCTAATCCAAACCTTCATTTATTTAACAGAAACCACAGGGTTTTGATGGTATTGTAAGTCTGCTCAGAGGAATCTGCTTACCTCCAGTATTGCATATTCTAGGCATCTTTTGCCAGTTAAGCAAAGTAGGTCTCCTTGAAGGAAACCACTACTACATTTTATTTTCATTTTTATTTTCAAGCCGCGCTTACACAAGGTTAAGCCACAGTAAGAAGCCCATGCTTCTCACAGCTTGAAAGCTATTGCACACTTGCAGGCACCCAAAGGCAGTGGTAGAGAAGTACTGACCCCTAATGCAGTCACTTTTCCCATACATAACCTAGCAGGGGACCATGCAAGAGAAAACTAGCTTACTGAGAACTCTCTGAGATACCAACTGATTTCTATAGTGATTTCTAGTTTTAGATATAGCTGTCTTCTAGGAATTTATGTATATTTACTTTACACAAAAGTGAAGCATCTCTGTCCCTCAGGCCCAGAAATACTAAAAGTGATGCAACCCAGCAAAGTTCCGCAGCCAAGCAACATTCAGTCCCTGCCACCAGTGCCTACAGCCAAGCACGTCTTTTCCTGAGGGGTCAGCTCTCAAAGCACAGTATCATTCAGTCAGCCAAAAGTAACTCTGTGGCATAACTTAACATTAAATGAAACATTACATGTTGCTTTTGGATCATTATATATTCAGGATCCTAAAATGTCAAAACAGAGGTACTTCCGAGTTCCCATTTGGAAGAAAGCATTTTGCATAAAAGTATCTCCAAACATTGGAAAATTTAAAGATTTCAGTCGTGATTTGGATAATACAAACCAACTTTCAATTGCCTAAATTAGAGACTTTGTTCTGAATTATGAGACTGAGTTTATGGAAAATCAATTTGAAAATTAAAACTTTAGACCATTTTATATAAAACAGAGGTTGCCTTGTATTGATACCATTGCTAAGATACAGTCATTTGCCAACTCCGATATTAATCCCTTTGTCAGGATGGAAAGCATAGCCCTAGTAATGATGAAAATCTTTCAGTCAGCTAAGAGCTTTTTCCCTCCACAGATGAAGAACACCACTGTATTTTCTCTTTTGGGGCAGCTGTTTGCACAGTTTCATTCAAGGCTAGCAATTTAGTTCCCATGAATGCTGACACAAGTCAGGTGCAACGAAATAAACCGTATTTGTTCCACAATACACAATGTTTCCTTAAAATTTCTTTAGGGCAAGGGGATGTTCCTTGGTTCACAACGATTTGTTGTTCATTATGCTATAGCAGAAACAAGGAGACAGACAGCAGCCTTAGCCTTTCTCATGTTTCTATAAATGTGTTCTAGACTTGGTGAGTAAAGGCAGGCTAATTAATGCCAATTCTAAAAAAAATTCTAACATAGTCATGATAATTAACTTCAGTGTATACCCTTACACTGAAACACAGGAAGCATCCATTCACGCAGTACAACCTACCTGAACTTTAAATTCTTGCGAAAATCAGTCTTCACCTGAACTCTCAAATGCATCTCAACTATACCTTTAACACGGTCATATTTACTTGTTTGGTAATGAACAGCAAAAGACACTACATCTCTTTGCATCATAGGGAAAAAAAAAACAAACAAATAAAAGCCCCCGATTCCTCCTACCCCAAAACACAGGGAAATTTTGTCTCCCCAAAGTATTCAGTACCAGTAGGCTCTGAGCAAAAAAAAAAATGCTCTGCTCCTTTCCAGGTCATGGTCTTTTTTGTCTCGGTTTACATGGTCAGAAAGCAAGATCTCCCACCAGTCTCACTATGCCAAATCTGAGACGTTTTCGGTCTTACCTACAGTCCTCACCTACAGTCATAGATCATGGCACCTTTAAGCTGAGTAAGAGCACCAGACTGACTATATATAGCTAAAATGAAAGCACATTTAATAAATATATTCTTACATTGATACAGACATTTAGGATGATTTCTTCATTCTCTTCCTTTTTAGTGACATTAGAGAGGATTAACAGGTTAAGGATTGTCTACTAACTATACTTTGTTCAACATTTACCTGTATTTGGCAGAAGCGACAAGCACTTGCCTGAGAATGTCATGAGATACTCATTTCTCCTCCAGATTTGCATCTCTCAACTGGCACCTGAGAGGACATCTTTCACTTAACATCCTGCAAAAGCCATCTCTGTGTGCTTCTTGAAAGAGCAAACTGAAGTGCTTAAATCATGTTTGAAAATAAGATTTGAATTTAAGTCCCTAAAGTGTTTTTCAAAAAGTTTAAACTTTACCTTTCTGTATCTTGATTTTTTTAAGTCAAGAGAATAGGAACAAAACCATTTTGTTATCTGGCTAGCCTGTTCCAGTGATTTATGAATTAGGACATACTCGGAATTAAAAATAAGGAACTATTTCAAGTACCTATAAGAAAGTCTTCAACAGGCAATCCTCTACACTTTTATAGCCATGATGAAATGAATTAAACCACTGAATTTTCTACTAGAAGGCATGAATAAAAGAGAAGCACATACAAGACAGTTTCCCTTAGTCAACCATTGCAGAGTTGAGAAAAAAGGATGGGAGAAAGAAGAGAGAAGAAAGCAGAGAATAGTATGCATTTTGCGATAAAGGAATCATAGAGTAGTTTGGATCAGAAGGGACCTTTAAAGATCATCTAGTCCACCCCTCCCTGGCATGGGCAGGAAATTAAGGTCTAAAGGTTGTACGTCAAGTTAGCAGCTCAACATGCTTTGAAGGTATCATCAATAAAGGTCAAGAGGAACAAAGTTATGACAGTGAACTTTAAAATCCTTGACAGAATGCTACAACACTGGTTACCATGTGCACTGCTTTGTTATTCACACTAAACCATTTGTTCATTTGTAGAAAGCTTTATTGATTTACACAGACACTCATTTGTCATGCCCTGTGCAGTGTATTAATAGCTGTCCAAGCACTTAAAATGAGCTCAGCAATTTTTTCCTGTGTTCAGCCTCTCATTTTGTGTATTTTTGTGGTCACGGCTTCACACAGCACACGTGTGAGGTCAAAGCCTATTGTTGGTAAAGTACAAAGTAATGTTGTACTCTTTCAACTTAAAGCATTTATTTTCTAAGCTGCTGCTCTAGGAAGAGTTTACTACTTGAACACATTTTTGGTCACCGGAAACTCTTTGTATTATTCTGTCCATGTTACAAAGAAAATTTGTCCTTTGAAAGACTAACCCAATAAATTGTCAGAGAAAACTTTAAAAGCATAGTTATGATGCTTAGAAGTACTGAAAATTATATTTATGTTTTTAAATCAACATAATTCTAGGGGAAAAAAAGACTTAATTCTAGCATTGTAAAATCATTTCCACTGGCCACTTTCCAGTGTTTTTTATATTGCTATAGAGAGCTCTTTGTTAGGGGTAAAACAGAAACTGCACCTCATGAGCTGCATGTCAACATTTGGATGGTTCCACCTTCTGATTGCGCCTTCCATAACAGAGAAACACTGGAGCACGGGTGAAGTGTCTCCCTGCTGAATGTGCCTGCCCATGTGCTACCACTCTGCTCTCCAGCCCCCTATCTTCAGGACAGCAAAACTGAGACTAGAGAATGCCAGCTACTGATGAAATAAGCAGTGAATTTAGTGGACTAATACGTTAGAAAATATTACTGTATGCTTTTTCAAATATATTAGTCTTAACTATTTCTTCCAGCTTATGGAGATGGGGAGAAAAACCCAAAAAGGACAAATTAGTGATCTTACGGCTGCTAGGCTTCTCAACCTTGCTTCAAAACACGTGGGCCCTTAGCCTTCTCAGTTGCATCATGATTTTTTTTTAGCATGATAAAATATCCTCTTCTCTTTAATGACACTTAAAACATATGATACATTTTATCTGAAATACTCAGTCACTGTTCAGTTCACATTCAGGTAAAACATGGCATGTATGTGTTGTTAAATGATAAAATAGAGAACTGCCATAAAGGTATTAATCATAATTCTGTCCATAAAAAGCACATTAAACCTTACTGGGCAGTACTGTTAGGGATAGTTCTTGCAATTCAAAATTTCAATAATACATTTTTAAATTCTTTAATGACATAAAATCACACTGATATAAGAACAAGCCACCAAAGTGATCTCAAAAGCAATCTCACAGGCCATAGCTGTGCTACCAACAAAATAGGTTTGTGGCCTATTTTACAGGTTACACTGTAGAGAGCAGTGTAATCTTCTTCTTCTAATGTATGCTAGAAATCAGAAGATATTAATTCAACATCTGAAAGCTAACCACTTGTGATTACATAAAAACTTGAGTTTAAATGTTCTCAACAAAAAGCAGCTCAAGGTTTGTGCAGCTGCATATGATGTTTTGCCAATTATTGATGAGCTGATTCATGTATTTAAACAGGAATTTACACTGGAAATTATATAACAACTTTAAAAATTGTATGGATTTCATGCTGCCAGAGATCAGAAAACAGAACTTGTTCATTTACCTGCAGATTTCCAACAGATTGGAAGGAGGGACCCTCACCCAGGGCTCATAACCACAGAGCAACTTTTCCTGTCTATGCCAATTGTTTCCCAGTTTCCACAAGAAGAAAAAATGATTGTTCAATCTAAACAATCAAGCTTCCTTTTGAAAGAAGGGGATAACTAGAATTTAATCCTTCAAATCTACTTACATTGGATAAAAACATGAACTTCAGGAGTTGAATCAAACAAATTAAAGCCAGATGAGAGTCACACACTGCTGAGTCACACATACAGGAGACTGTCTCCTAAGAATTACTAAAAGTAAACCTCATATTCCTGGGAATTCCTCTGTGAAGTACCTTTATCTGTTTTAAAAAACACTTTTCACAGGCTGGGGTTGGAACTTTGCAACTGGTCAAAGAATATTTCTCTTTTTTACTTTGGTTAATTCTGAAGTAGTTAAGAATGACGAGCCTTTAAAACCTTCAACATTTTCCCTTCTGACATGACAGAAATGTCTGGAGTTGACATTTTAAAGAGGTTAGGAATAGACCTAGCAAAACAGACTGCATTATAAGCCTAGGCTTACCTTCCAACAAATAAATTCATAGGCTACTAACAGATATATCAATAATAGCTTTGTATGTTTACCTGCACACAAATTGTAGAAACCAGCAAATGCTACCATTATTTACAGAGAGTACAATAGACTTGCAATACGCTAACAGGTAAAGCAATGTCAATACAAGCATTGAACAAATAGGTAAAACATATGAAGGATGCCTTTTTTTCTTTTCGAAAAAGTCTTCCAAATGATCACATATAAAACATGCTTTGTGGCTGAGGAATAAGAGATGTAAATAAGCAGAGACAGCGAGTACACAGCTCTATTTCCTTAAGTTGAAGACACATACTACATCTGATGTATATAATGCATATAGACTTGATAAAGCATAGAAGTACATGCATGGAAAACCAGAATCCCAGCAAGACTCATACTTTTTATCACGCACTGAACTACATGCCCCAGTGTTACACACTGCTCTGCACAGAGACCAAGGCATTCACCTTCCATAAACAATATTGCTAGGCTTCCTAGGAGTTCCCTGTTCCTAGCAGCTGCTACTAATGAGGGGTAAAATGCCAGATCAGAGAAAGCCCTCCCACTCACAGTCAGGTAGCCCCATGAAGCTATGTGATGCCAATCTTGCCATTCAGCATCCCTGATAGGGCAGTCAGGAAGGAGGAATGCTGAAACTCATTCACCTTTCTCCAGATGGCCATTATTCTCGCAGCACAGGCTGTCTGCCTAGAAGCACTGCACCCAGGCACTGCATTACAGGCCATGATGCCATCACACAAAAGGAAGACATATGACTGAATTTTTATGCAAGGAACAGTGTGTGCATGTCACAAAATTTATTTTCTAATTTTCCAGTATTTACACTCAGTGATCCTTACCCTTGCAAACTGTGAACCAGAGGCAGATGTTCCATGTCATTCTTCCCCCTTCGCGTCTCATTTTAAGTGATTTGTTCCATTATGAAACTGTTCTCCATTAAGAACTGAGATCATTTCACTCTGACAGTCTTACTGTGCTTCCCCATGTAATATTAACAGGTAGTTATTTCCTCTATCAAAGAACTAAAAATAAAATCCCTGGTCAATGAAAAAAGTATGAGATCCTGAAATTCTAAGGGAAACTAAGATTCTGACAATTAATGCAAGCAGATAAAGGCAAGTGGCCTGGATCTGATTAATCTTAAAGTGCTTGTTGTGTTTAATATCTACTTTTATTTAACACATACATAGGCATCTTTGCATTGAAAACTCACATATGAATTAATCATATCACATTTGGTCTGTTGCATTTGTTTCAATATTTCTTCCAAAAAGACCAAACTGTTCAGGGAAAATACTAACTGAAATATTTTCTTTTAAATTAGCAAAGACTTTTTGAAAACCATTGACTACCTATACACCCAATGTGGAAGCTTCAACAAAACTTCCAGTGCAGCCATTTTCAAAGAAAACATTTGCTTTGATTTCAAAGGAAACATTTTGCAGAAGTTTTTGATCAAATGTAAAAGTGAGACTGAAATCAGTACAAGTATTTCCAGGGCCGTGGGTCCTTCTGAAATGATCCATATAGTAATCATTTTTTAAAAACTTCACTTGCCTAATCACAAAACAGAAGGGTGGGTGTTTTTGGCTTGTTTTGTTTTGGTTTGGGTTTTTTTAATTCTAATCTTGAGGAAAACTCATACACTTTCAGGAAAGTTTTACAAGCAATAACAAAGGCAACTTTAGAACTCACTTTAAATGAGTTATCCTTCAAACCTTTGCAATTTTGACTGCGAGGTTACTGACATAGGGACCGTTTTCTACTTTCCATGATTCCATTATCCACACCTTCCTTAGTAGCATACTCAACTTCAAGGTTAATCTAATGTAGAGCTTGAAAAGAACAAGACATTGCAGATGTACGTAAGAAACTTAATCTTTGGGCAATTTTATTCCAACAGAACCCATTTCTTTTTTTTCCCCTACTTGCCTACCTGAGATGTTCATAGCAAATACAGCCAATACTACTACTGATTGATGGCAATGGGAAGCAGGTATGGAAAAAGAAGCCCAAGAGACAGTTTGTCTTTACAGGTCACATCTCAATATCTAAGTATAGGAAAAAGCCACAAAGGCCTTAAGCTCATTTTCTTCAAGAGTGGAAATTCAAGAATTCAGCTATTCATTTTAGCAAATTTAATTTACCTTTTCTAATTTGGGCAGGTCACATTAAAATATTCAATTCAGGAACAGAACATAATTTTTAATCTAATTAATTAAAAAAAAAAAGTAACTTATTTTTCTTTAAAAACAAAGCTAAAATAAAAATGACAGTCAATGAAATTGGCAGAAAACCTTAAAATTACATACCAGGAAACCAAGGATTACACATATGCAAATATATTTTTGAATTTCTAGAAATGCTATCTGTCAAGAGCAGCTCTTCTCCTTAAAAACAGCTTTTATGTATCGGAGTGAACTTGAAATATAATTTCACAGTTCAATGCAGAAAAAGGCCCTGTTGCTGTAACTGGTACTTCTGTGCTGCTCCATGCTCCTGAACTGAAGGGCTGTTATCAAATAATAGTAGACAGTTTAAATTTGGAGCTAAATTTGGCACTATCTTCAAGGAACACCAACACCAACCTCCTCCCTACTCACACACTGGCCTTCCCCAGGAAACTAAGCAATGGAGTGCACTTGGGGTCAATGAGAGAAAGAGAAGATTAAAACCCTAAGAAATTCCTGCTTTTTTCCTGTGTCTTTTAATGTATAATCAACAACACCATTAACTGGCTCCCATAATCAGTTATTTTGGCTCTCACTGGAAGGTGAAACAATAGATGTTTTGCTCTGTCTTCAAGAGAAAGTGGATGCTGAATTTTTATCAAGAAATATTTTTTCCCAATTATGTATGCTAAGTTTTTTTCACTTAGTTAAAAAATTATAAAATAAAGTGATTTATACTGACAGCCTGGAAAACACTGATCCCATATGCTTAAATGTCACACTCACTGTGCTGTACCATGCAATAAGTTTTAAAGTATTACATGATGTTATAATTGATATTGTCACAAAATATTTTTAAACATAATAAGATATAAGCCACACTATTTTCCCTCTCCTATCATGAATCATTTTATTCTATTCCTTTAAAGACTTGGAGTTAAAAGGTTTTCACCACAATAACCTATTAATGTCAGCTGTTTCACAATTCGTAACATAAATTCGTAACAAGTATCTCTTTTTTTAACTACACGGGAACATAGAGTTATTTCTGAAGGCAATGTTTCCTGCGATTTCACTTTCTTCATTAGAAGTCACCCATAAGTCAACTGCTCCAGGTATTTCAAAATGAACTTTGTTTGATGGCTTCAGTTATTTCTTTTCCTTCTGGCTAAGCATTTGCAAAGCAAAGCAAAACAGAACAGGTATTGGTGCACTGTATTACAGATAGGATCAAATGCCATATAACACGTAGCAATTGTTTTGTAGCCAATAGCTAACTTCTAATAACTGAATCACAAAATTACTGTTCATTTCTTGCTAACTGAAATAAGACTTTCTTTGCAAACATCACCTTGCTGAAAGCTTTGAACATTTTTCTCTTTTGTTTTTACAGACAAAGTAAAAGCAACAAACAATGCCCTTCACTCCACTCTGCAATACACAGTACGTTGATTTCTGCACTGACATTTGTTAAATTAAAACTTCTGATTCATTTTCATCTTTTAGAGTGGAATAGTGAATTTGCAGAGTAATTGTATTTTGCCCAAAAGAACAACAGCCCAGACCCCAAATACTGTCTCTTTTAAAAGCTTCAACAGTTTGGAGTTGCGTCTGGTTTTTCTGCTCTGCAGACTGTGCTCACTTCACAGATGATGGATATAGAGGGATGAGGATCCTTTAGAAACTGTCTGATGTTGCAGCACCTGAATGTTATCCTAACGAGTCATATGAAATTTCTTCCATGCTGCTGGCTGACATAAGGTGCATCTACATTGGCTTTTTGGCTTGGATGAGCAGTTAGTGTTCTTCTCAAGTGATTTTTCTGATTATTGCACTGACCAAACTACAACTGACACCACAATGTGGTCTTAGAGCCAACAGACTGGGCTTCTTTCAGGAGAAATTGGAATAGGGACTAAATTGCTGGTGGCCTTAACTATAGCATAGCCAAAGTGAATTCCCCCAAATGCATACAATACGGATGTCAGGCCCTTAGCACAAACACCTTGTCTCTGAGGATCTGCTCCTGTTACACTGCACTGCTTGCTAAGGTAGATATATAATTATAACAGGCTATCATCTTCAGGTCCTAAATTAATAGTGATAGACCTAAGGAAGTCAACTGCCAGGTCAAGAGCATATCCCATAACACCAAAGCAAAAGATAGGCCTGTTTGGAAGGCTTTTTCCTACATATGACAGAGGTACTAGAGGAATTTTTTAGTTGGATAGTTTTACAGCTCTGTACTTTTGAAAATAGAAAATATGAAACTGCACAGAAACATACACATTAAAGCCAGCTACATGGAAAGCAAATTCTATTTTAATTATAATTAATTAATTGTTACTGTGCAGTACTAAATAAATCCAATTATTTACCTAAACTTGATCTTCAGCATATAAAATTTATCTGATTTTGTTCTCTGTACTTAAATTTGTTGGTAAACTACATCTGCAGGAGGTCCAAGAAAAGCCTTAGACTACACATCTTGTTGAGAAAGTAGCAAACTGTAGTTCTTAAAAAAACAGGCTTTGGATGACAATAACAGTCCCATATGAAACACACGTTAAGTCGAAGTTGATGATTCAGTAGTGCTCCTGTAAGAAGCTCAGGCATGAAAAGCACAGCAGCAGTAATGAGCCAAATTTGACTCATGCATAAGTTAGCACAACCCAAATGCAGCCACCAGAACTGCACCCACCTTCACATGTCCGAATTTGATAGCCAAATACACTAAGGCTAGTATGAAACATGAGGAAATGTTGCTGTTATCTTATTCCAAGCTGCTATTCAAGAGCAGAATCAGTGATTAATCAATTGGCCTAAAGGGAAAATGCAGAGAAAAGAACAAAAATAAATAAATGTATGAAATACTATGCAATGTAATATACACCTAGGATTGACTACACTACTGCTTTGTCAGACTGGCCTGCAATTGGGAAATATTCCTGTCCTGGGTTCAGCAGTAGCAGTCATTTTTCTCTTTCTTAGTAGCTGGTGCAATGCTGTGTTTTTTAACTTTCAGGCTGGGAACAGCGCTGATAACACCGATGTTTCCAGTTGTGGCTTAGTGATGTTTAGTCTGACCAAGGACTTTCTGAGCCTCATGCTCTGCCAGCGAGGAGGGGGAGCTGGGAGGAAGCAGAGACAGGACACCTGACCCGGATTGGCCAAGGTGGTATTCCATACCACAGCA